>PVIA01004655.1:0-132685 GCA_004024845.1 Tonatia bakeri
GTTTCTTTTTAAATTTTTTTTAAATAATAATTTCAACAGTCTATACAGAAAACACCAAAAGAAGTTTGTCAAAATTTTTAAAGTGTTTACTTTAATATCATTTTTTCCCAGAAAATATTTTCTTTTGTTAATTTGGTAACAGAAGTTAATCTTTCCTGCTGTAATACTGTATTTCTCTTAACCATAATAGCAACTTAACATGGAGAATCAGTATGCTACTAAAACAACAAAAAATACTGAAACTCCTTGCTATTTTACCTTAAATAAAGTCTCATTTCCAAAGTGTTTATCAAAAATAAAGAATAAAGTTGTACTTAGAACTAAGAGTCTATTAAAATCCATCTTATTTACATTCTAATTTGGATTACTTTTATACGCTCATGGATAATAAATTCAAGATATTCCTGACCAATCTTCTTAAAACATATTTGCTTTAAAGCAGTTGTTTTCAAAACATTTTTCCCAAGTTGAATAAATATCAACTCTATTTGTATAATTTAAATGAAATTTGGTTGTTCCCACTATCGTTGTAGTCATTCATAAATCTTTACTTAGCATACCTCTTTGATAATTTAAGGCAGTATGTTTTATCAACAGTATTATTTTAAACATTTTATTATTTTCCAAGGATAAGAGTAAGAAAGAAATGCCCTAAAATTAGAGCTAGTTTACTTGCAATTTAAATCTTTATTTGACTTTTGGTTTGGTATTCTCCTCAAACAAAAATAAGTCACATGTACAATAGATAAATAGTAAAACAGCTAAAAATAAGTTATACTTGAGGTTTAAGGGTATTTTAATTTTAATTTTATTTATTTATTTTTAAATTTATATATATTTTATCAATTATGCTATTACAGTGGTCTCGATTTTCTCCACTTTGCCCCCCTCCACCCAGTATACCCTAAACCCTCCAGCAATTCCCCACCCCTTAGTTCATGTCCATGGATCATGCGTATAAGTTCTTTGGCTACTCCATTTCCTATACTGTTCTTAGCATCCCCCTGCCTATTCTGTACCTACCAATTTGTACTTCTTAATCCCTGTAACTTTTCCCCTATTTTCCCCCTTCTCCCTCCCAAATGATTTCCATATCTATGATTCTGTTTCTGTTCTGCATGTTTGCTTAGTTTGTTTTTTAGATTCAATTGTTGATAGTTGTGAACTTATTGCCATTTTAAAGTTCATCATTTTGATCTTCTTAATTTTCTTAAACAAATCCCTTTAACATTTCATATAATGACATGGTGATGATAAACTCCTGTAGCTTTACCTTGTCTGGAAAGCACTTTATCTGCCTTTCCATTCTAAATAATGGCTTTGCTGAATAGAGTAATCTAGATTGTAGGTCCTTGCTTTTCACCACTTTGAAAACTTGCCAGTCCCTTCTAGCCTGCAAAATTTCTTTTGAGAAATAGTTGACAATCTTATGGGAACTCCTCTGTAGGTTACTCTCTGCTTTTCTCTGATTTTAAGATTCTCTCTTTATCTTTAACCTTTGGCATTTTCATTATGATGTATCTTGGTGTGGTCCTCTTTGTGTCCATCTTGTTTCAGACTCTGCTTCCTGGATTTGTATGTCTATTTCCTCTACCAAATTTGGGAAGTTTCCTTTCATTATATTTTTTAATAAGTTTTCAATTTCTTGCTCTTTCTCTTCTCCTTCCAGCACCCCTATGATTCAAATGTTGGTAAATTTGAAGTTGTCCCAGAAGCTCTTTAGCCTATCTTCATTTTTTTAAATTCTTTTTTCTTCTTGCTGTTCTGATTGAATGTTTCTTTTCTTCCTTATGTTCCAAATCATTGATGTGATTCTCGGTTTCATCGACTCCTCTGTGGATTCCCTATAAATTTTTCTTTATTTCACTTAGTGTGATGTTCATTTTTGCCTGGGTCTTTTTTTATGCTGTTGAAGTTCCCAATGAGTTCCTTGAGCATCTTAATAATCTGTGGTTTGAACTCTGCATCTGATACATTGCTTATCTCCATTTTGTTTAGTTCTTTTTCTGAGTTTTGATCTGTTCTGTCATTTGGGCTATATTTCTTTGTCTCCTCTTTTTGGCAGCCTCCCTGTGTTTGTTTCTATGCATCAGGTAGAGCTGCTTTGACTCCCTTAGTAGTATGCCTATTGCAGAAAAGTGCACCTGTGAGTTGGATGGGGCAGAGTCTTAGGTAATTGCCATGTCAGGACAACCTGTGTGATTCAGGTTGATGGAGTTTTAGATATTGTGTCAGTGCCCCATGCCTCTTATGGGGGAGAGTAAGAAAAGGGACTATGGCTACTCCCTGGCCTCTGGGGTTTTGTCCAGGACTAAGTTGTCCCCTGACACTCACCCTGATGCCAGACACTTTAGTTTCTCCCAATATGCCACTGGTGGCCTTCCAGCTGCTGCCCTGGTGCTGGAGGCCAGAGGGAGTGAGTCTGTGTAACCCCTAAATCTATTGCAGGCCCTTTAAAAGAAGGCATCTGAGAACCCTCCAGTTTCTTCCTTTTTCCCAACCCACACTGGTTTTTATAGCCAGAAGTTATGGGGACTTATTTTCCTGGCACTGGAACCTGGGGCTGGGTGGTCTGGTGTGGGGCTGAGATCCTTTGCCCCCAAGATATCCCTCATGTTTTGTTTTGTTTTTCCACATGTAGGTATGGGACCACGTGTGTTTGTGTCTCTGTGTTTCTGCCCCTCCTACTCATCTGGATGAATGTGACTTCTTTAATTCTTTGGTTGTGGAACTTCCATACAGCTTGATTTTTCTGATGATTCTAGATGGTAGTTGTTTTGTATTTTAGTTGAAATTTTTGCTATAGTTGTGTGGGGAGGTGAGCCACATTTACTTAAGTTTCCATCTTGACTGGAAGTTATATTTTCATTTTTGAAAAGACTTTACTTACTTTTAAAGAGAGAGGAAAGGAGGGAGTAAAAGAAGGAGAGAAACATTAATGTGTGAGAGATACATTGATCACATCAATCAGTTGCCAATCACATGCCCCCTACTGGGGACCTGGCCCACAACCTAGGCACATGCCCCGACTGAGAATTGAACTAGTGACATTTAGGTTCACTCAATCCACTGAGCCACCCCAGCCAGGGCCAGAGTATTTTTATTTCATCTCCCCTGTCCTCCCAGATGTGTAGAAACTTTTTCCAAAGACAAAATGCTGATTAAACTAATTTTTATTGAGTACCTACTATGAAAGAAATAAATAAGAATAATAAATAAGAAAATATGTTTAATGGATACTTTACCTTTAAAAACTCACTAAGATTTATTTCAATTAAAAAGTTTGTGGCAGTGGCCGGGTAGCTCAATGGGTTAGTGTCATCCATATGTACCTTGGTTGCAGGTTAAATCCCTGGTCAGGGCACATACAAGAAGCAACCAGTGAATGCATAAATAAATGGAACAACAAATGAGATCTTTCTGTCTGTCTGTCTGTCTCTCTTGCCCCCAAATCAATCAATCAATACTTTTTTAAAAGTTTGCTAGTGTTTATAGTTAAACTATTATAGTGTAGTTTTGTTCATAATTCTTTTTCTTTTTTAATGTTTTATTTTACTATTTATTAATTTTTTTAGACAGAGTAGAAGGGAGGAAGAGAGAAAAAGAAATATTGATCAGTTGCTTTTTGTACATGCCCCTAGGAGGGACTGAACCTGCAACCTAGGCATGTACCCTGACCGGGAATTGAACTGTCAGCCTTTTGCTTTGCAGGACGGTACCCAACCAACTGATCCACAGTAGCCAGGGTTCTTCTGCTTTTTAATAATCTGATTTGTTTACTTTGAGATTTTGAAGAATTTGCCTATGTCTACTTTCAGAGTTGAATTAAATTTTACATCTTTAAATATCAAACTTAGGAAACTTGAAGAAAAAAACAATGAAGTACCCTACCCTAAAGTTTATTTTGAAGGATATAAAAAAAATAGTTTGGAGAGAAAAGTCAAAAAGTCACATTATTCTACATTAGAGAACTAGTTCATAAATATTTTTATAGTAATATCTATTCCCATCTATGAGAAAAATTATTTGTAGAGTAAGTTTTTTAATGTCTATGTCAGCCATCTGCCTGTAAGAATCAAGGGATCAGGAAGGGCTGTGTCTCTTCTGTCCATCAGTGTGTCCCCTGTGCCTGTCACTGCACTTGGCACAAAGCAGGTGCTCAATAAGTATCTCTTGAGTAAATATCCACAGGCTATCTTTTCCATTCTCTTGCTGTCAGAAGAGTCTACTGCCACTCAGCTTTTCACTTACGTTTTCTACACTCTATGTGCTTTTAAAAACCAGTTCTATCTACTGACTCTTCTTGGGAGAAGAACCTTAATGCCACAGCTGTTTCCTTCCCACAGAAGGCTTTCAGACTTTACCTTCCTAAAGACCTGGCTGTCAAGGGAAGGGCAACAGTCAGGACAAATTTAGGGGGAGAAATGTAATTAACGTCTGTAGGTATGTAACAGTTCCGGCATGTCCCATTTGCCATTCCACCAGGACTTCCCAATGTGTTTTCTCTTAGGAAGTCTCTTTAGATTTCATATTATTGTATACACTCTTTAGAAAGTCCCAAACAGTTCTGAATCCCTAGATTGCACACTATCTCCCAAAGTCAAGTCACTTGACTTTAGATATGAATTATGATAGAAACCACTAGGAGACTTCCTCATTGTGGTCCCAAAATGCTTATGAGCCCTTATCACTGTAGATTCTTGTTCGTTTAAATATTTGTTAGTTTACATTAAGAATGTTCCCTACAATTTATGCTTTCAGCATTCATCAGGTTACCTAAGATTGTCTTTACTGCTTTATGTTCTAAAAGCAACTCTGACACATTATTTCATTTGATCATCACAATGACACTCTACGTTAATCAAAGAAGGCATTATCTCCACTTTCTAAATTTTAAAACAGCAAGCATAGAATGGTCACAAGGCCAGTTAGTAGCAGTCTTTTAACTCTAAGCTCAGTTTTTTGTTTTTTTTTAAGAAGACGATGATGCAGGGATCTCAAACTGGCTGTCTTCACTGGTGTCTTGACACTCAAGTTTTTAAAACCAAAATTAATTTAAATGTACATAAGCAAGGTATATCATAGGCCTACCACTCCCTGTTGTATTTTATTGGGTCCCTTCCCACATTCATATTACTACCTGATCACTATCGTTATTTTCACTGAGATCCCATCAAAAACAACAGCAATTCATGTATTCATTAATTCATTCATTTGTTCATTAAACACAGCACAGCCATTGTTTGAGATACTAGGAATCTCAAGCTCTAAAAGACTTGGTCACTGCTCTCAAAAAGTTTTTAAGCCAGTGAGGAAATCAGATATCATATTTTTCAGACCATAAGATGCACCTAGGTTTTAGAGGAGGAAAATAGGGAAAAAATTTTTGAAGCACAAAATGTGGTAAAATATTTAATAACATAAATAACATACTATTTCACCACTGTAAATGTAAACAGAACTCAACAGCAGCATTAACAACCACTATTCCTCCCAAATTTGAGGGGGGGAAAGGTGTGTCTTATACTCCAAAAAATACTATAAGTCCGTCAGGACAACCAGGTAGCAGACAGAGGGTGTACAAAGTGCCAGCCAAGTACTAAGGTCAAGTGTTTAAATCAGAATGAGGGATCAGTGCATGGAGATAATCATCGTTTGGTTATTATGTCTCTTATCATTTTTCTCACTTTGGTTTTCAAACGGCATTCCGGAGTGCGGCTTTCAGGGTTTTAATTCTGAGTTCTTACTGACATCCTGTAATATGGAATAAAAACTATAACTTCGCTTCAGAGTAAGCTCAAATCATTACAAATTTGTCTTAAAATTGGTATTCATGTTTTGGAGGAGAGCCTAAGGCTACAATTCTACCACAGATTTAATTTTTTTTCCAAATAAATCTTCAATATACAATGAAAACACAGATTAGAAAGATACCTATTTCTGATCAAGAAATAAAATTATAGTCTGTACTATAACTAGATTCAAGCCACTTCAAATATTTTTTTTATGTATACCCTGCATCATAAAGAAACACGCTCTTATATCAAATTCAGGGAAGGTAAAAAGCTACATAACCAAAATCTACCTAAAAGGAACATATCTAGTTTTCTATGTGTTATCAAATACTTACTAAGCCTCTGGATCTAGAAAAACAGAATTACATTTTTAAAGCATTTCCTGACTCGTTAAAGGGGCTCTGGCTCAACCACAACATGAAAACTGTTTAGATTTTGGAAGTCCTGGAGTTTTTACCAAAAACCCTAATTCAATCAAAGGTTGTCATGCGGTAGTTTTGTATCAAGTCTTTAAACCACCAGCTTCAGAGTCAGTGGGTACAGGAAAGGGGCTAATAAACGTGCCACCTGCTCTCTGTCCTGCGCCTTAACCCATCCTCACCACGTCGCTCAGGGTGCTCTTGGTTCAACCAAAAATAGCTCATTCCTGGAATTTTAAACCATGGAGGTAATGTAGAGGTACAGGTTAACACAGAGGCTGTTTCTCACGCGTTTTCTCAGCTTTGCCCTCCACCCTCCTCCATCCTCCGTGTTTCAGTCTCACCCTTGGGCATTTTCTGCGTGGCCACAGCCAGATATATTTGCTGTGTGCTCCCTAAGGTTATAGCTAGAGGAAATAGGGACTCTACGACACTGAGGATCAAACAAAATTCCCAAAAGTCATGTTGATCAGACAATCCTGCCTCATTCATTCCTTCAACTACTATTTATTGATCACCTACTATGTGTCAGGTACTATTCTTTGCACTGGAAACACAGCCATGAACAAATGGATTCCCTATCTTCATGCAGCTCAAGTTCCTATAACCATCCCTAAATCAATCACAGTGAGGACTGGTCTACCTTCATTAGTTTGCCACTCCTAGAGCGAGGGCTAGTTAGGGTCAATCCTAATCAAACAGCATGGCTACTGCACCGGGTGTAAGGTGAATAGATGTTGATAAGGCAACTGCATTGTTTAACACTCTCACCAAATATATTAATAATCAATTACATCAATCCATACACAATTCTATATGAGTTGAATAAAAGATACATATACAGAATTATTTTGTACGGAAATAATCAATACCTTGCAGTGAATGGACATAATTCCTTGCAGATGTCAAATGGGCTGCAGACCCTAGCCAGATAGGATGACAGAACTTCTGTTCTGCCCAGCTGTTATTGAGATGTCGACCACCAAAGAAAACAAAACAAAAAAAACATGGCACACCAATGTTTTTATCATCATAATTAATATCAGAAAATATGGTGGATAACTTTCTTTTCCTTTCCCCCCCCCCCCAGTCAATAGGAACATTTATTGTGTCCAGCATTTGATCCGATGAAGTTACTACACTTTCCAGTATATAGTGACACAGGAAATGCCTTATCTAGGGGTGGGATAGGGTCCCCACCCCCCACTGCCGAACTGCAAACTCGGTGGCATTTCCATCCCTAGGAACAGGCCCAGAGGTCTTCTGAACGCTCGTCCGCTCAGTGCCCAGAGGGTGCATGTACTTCCTGGGAGCAAAGTGAGCGAGGCCACCCGTGCTCCACCCAGATAACTTTCTTTAAAAAACACATATTTATGGAAAGTAGAGTATCACCATGCTCCAGTTAAAGCTACAGTCTTAGTTTCCCTTAATCTCTTCCACTCCCACAGTCTTCATTCTTTGCCTTTAGTTCACTGCCCTGCAATTATCCACTAAGGAGACCAGAATAAAGAGGATGACCATTTCATTCCAAATTACTTATGACTACCAGAAAAAACATGTTATACTCACGATGGGTGATAAGTCTTCTTGAAGTAAAGTATCAATAGAATATGTTGAGCTCATTAACAAATGGCCTGTTAGATCCTGTTACCAGTTTCCAGCACTGCCTCGTTGGCATCATTAGCGGGGTTTACTGAACACCAAACTCTAAGGCTCAATCACCGAAAATAAAATGCCAGAGCAGTAGCATTAGGGGGCTCACTTTCAGGTGTGCCTGCAGTAGGTCGTAAGCGATTAACCTAGTCACGGCCCAACTCAGTGAATATGGTTTCTCAAAGAAAAGAGAAATCACCTCTAGCCTGAATGAAAATACTCAAGGACAAGGCAGCATTTCAGCTAGCTTGATATGTTGAGGGAGCCGTGGAAGAATCAGGAAGCCTACTTGGGAATTTCTCATTTTGTTAGACTTGGATTCATGCTGTGGATGGGAGTCAGACTTCTCTTAAGATGATTTTGTCTAGCTTTGGAGACGGAACTGCTGCTGACTAGAGACCAGAGTTAAGCCTCAACTTGATTTAAGCAAATAAAACTATGACATGGTAGTACTATTAACAGGGATATAATCTGAAGAAAAATTTCCTTCGGTAGGACTGTCAAAAAAAAAGAACTGTCATAACTAAGATTTCAAAGCTGGTTTGAGGAAAGCTCTTGAAAATCTGTGAGTAGTGCTTTACCATTAAAAGATAGACAGATCTTTAATTATAACTTACTCTGATGACCTTTATCTTCCTCCACCAAAATGGAGAAACTGGGACTCAGAAAGTGATGTGATTTCCCCAAGATCACCATGCAGGTGAAAATTGAATGCACTGAAACTGCAATACAGGTCAGCAGACTCCAACTGTAAGAACTTTCATTTCAACATTCTGCCATTCTAAAAAGCAAGGGGTTAAGGAAAATAGAGAGTATCAGAACTGAAATGTGCGCCCTGGCTGGTGTGGCTCAGTGGATTGAGTGCCGGCCTGCAAACCAAAGGGTCACTGGTTTGATTACCAGTCAGGGCACATGCCTGCATTGCAGGCCAGGTCCCCAGTAGGGGGCTTGCAAGAGGCAACCACACATTGAGGTTTCTCTCCCTCTCTTTCTCTGTCCCTTCCTTCTGTCTAAAAATAAATAAATAAAAACTTTTAAAAAACCCTGAAATGTGTGACAACAGAAGAAATCAATTGATCACATAAACTGATCTGTGATTATGCATAATATAGACTTAATCCAAAAACCATAATTAAACAGAAGAAATTAAAATGCAATGTTTCCTCAAGGGTAAGAGATATTGAATTAATTCAATCAAATCCTCCTTTCTCTCCTAATATTTTTCATCAATGTATCTAAATGAAGAAAAGTATCCTTCAACCTCTAAAAGTATTAGAAACAGTAATTAAATTTAACTGGGCTATAATTCTTGATAGTGCTAAAGAAACTTTACAACTACATTTTTTTTTACTCTAAATTCCCAACAAAACTCTCCACAAACACAAACATTCAACTTTTTAAAAAGAGTCTGCTAAACAATCCCCAATTTGTTTGTATGAAAAATAAACTCAGCCTTGTAGCTTGGGGATGATTAATTCCCAAAGCTGGCGAATATATGTTGGGAAAATAGCAAATACTGACTTCATTCACCCATTGTCTTCAATAGACAATAGTCTTTGTAGAATCCTCCTCTCTTTCAATCATCTATAAAAGTTTTCAGTCATAAAATATAAAGTTATTTTGTAGGAGAGAGGGAGAAGGCAACAGGAAAAGATTAGCTTAAGATTTTAGAACTAAACAAACCTCAAAAATTTTCTCGCTCTACTACAGCACCTCATCACTACTCTTTCAACAGATTCTACAACAGACCAAAGGAGTAATTGTGATGTAAGAATCAAAAGAATTGAGCAGATGTTTCAGAAACTGCATGTTAATGTTGTCCCCTTCCCACAACTGAACAAGTACAGAAAATGTAGGTTATGTTAGGAGCCTTACAGCCTTCTTGGGGTAGCTCACTTTTGTTCCATATAAATGACAGCCTTTAAAATCTTAAAAACATATAGAAAGTGTTGTGATGAGTTCATCTGATACTTCACTGACTCAAAGCCCAAGGAGTAGAAGAAAATCATCATAGAACTGCAGTGATGAGCTAGTTGTATTTTTGCCAGTCTCCTTATTGACTGGGAACTTTCTGAGAGCAGAGACCACCCATATCTTACTCTTCTTTGTATCCTCAGCACCTGGGATATTGTAGGTATTGGATGAATTGAACTCTCAAAAATGTATATAGTTTTCTTTCAGTAATCATTGACACTCATTTTGAGGCTATCTCCCTTTTATAATGATATAAACTACAAAATGTTTTTTAAGAAAATGCATCTAGTTAATTACTCTCCTAATCCCAGGTTTTATATGAGTATATCTATGAACAAAACATGTGTAGGAAAAGGCATGAAACCTTAAAGAGGCACATGTAAAGCTGCTGCAGAACTCCAGATTGTCTAAATCAGGTTTGTTATTTTATCCATTAGTCTAAGCAGATTAATTGGAACCAGACATGTGAAGATTCATAAGGTTTGCTTTTTTCGTACCATCAGTTATTAAAAGAGAAATTTATAGGTTATATTTAAGCACATCTAAATTAACAGTTTGAGGAAAATATAGATCTTGATAAATAATTTTTAGAGGTACATGTAAGCAGAAATGTTATGACAGGTTTCCTTTCAATGACCAGATTTATCTCCCACTAAAAAGGTACTGTAGTAAATTCCAACTGTCTTGATTAAATAATAAATTACCCACATTACCATGAATACATTTATTTAGAAATGAAATACACTAAAACAAAGATTTGTTTTCCTAAAGAAACTAAGAGAGACTAACACCCCTAAGCAGTTATCTAGTGGACACACTTTCAGTCACAGCCTCTGTGATAAAAGCAGTCTGCCTGGCTAGGTAACAAATGAAAGAAGGGGGCAGAACTCATTCAAAGGAAACCTCTTTGTCAATTGAAGAATACTGATTTCTGGGAATGAATGTTAGACAGTTATTAATCCAAGTGTGCAGGTTTGTATTTCTGGGCTTATAACTAAAATACTTTGCAAAATTATTATTTTAAGGTTTTATACTGGAGTACACACATTGCAAGTTAACAAAATGGGTCAATAGATCAACGGGGTGTTGTGTTCTAGAAAAGATATTGAAAACAGGCAGCAAGTACTCACTTTTTCAAGCCAATTCCAGTCTGTAGTCATGCCACTACTAGAAATATATGCTTAGATATCACATATAGATACTTGAACAGTTTTTGAGTTGTCACATATAGCTCTACTTCTGAAGAGTGCAGAAGTAGCAAACATTGCCTTAAGCTGGCTTTTGATAATACAGTGGAAAACGTTTATGAGTGGCCGCAAGATAAAAAATATATATATACCACTTTAGTTAGGTTCAATAATTAAGTTCATCTGTACATTTTACATTTAATATACATTTAATATAGTTACAGTACAATGTTATTCTGCTTTGTTATTTTTTATAACCAGTTGTTACACCCTTGGGAATAATGTCGAAAATATAAATTCCTAAGTTTAATATATATAATGAAGAAATACATAAATCATCAGAACTATAAATTAACTCCCACTAGCCACATCCAAATTTCTGTGTGTGGGGGGAGTGTGTGAAGAGGAGGGAGGATGTTTATAGCAGTTGTTTATTTGGGTAATTATTTGATTTTAATTTAACAGTTTGGTTTCTAAATATTTTTCTTTTTTTTAACATCTTTGCAATTTTAATATTGTTCTTCCTATCCAACATTTAGCTAGTCTGCTGTTGACCTGGGCAAATGTGTTTCTGATGTCTGTCAGCAAGTATAAAAGCATAATTTCATTAAAGTATATTATATATGCTCAGGACTGAGAGAACATTATAAAATGAAGTTTGGCTAAAGTTCAACTGGGCATCAAATAGCACTGGCAGGAATTTTCTTAAACAGATGGTGTAAAATCTTGCTAACACAATAGTGTGTGCTTAAACACAGGAACAATATGAGAAGCAGATGTGCTACAAATGACCAAAGTACCAAACGGCAACAGTAAACATGGGATATACATTAAAAATGATGCCCTTGCCAACTGAAAAAAAAAAAAGAAAAGAAAGGGAAGAAAGAAAAAGACTGAACAAATGCATTTCCTTGTCAAATAAGAAATGCTACTGATATTTTTCCAGACCAAGATTGGCATCCAAGTATTTTTCCTGTGGCTTTCTCTTATACATTGGAATTAAAACTCTATCAGGGTGGCCAAAATCAAGAATAAAATTTTTATGCACGTTAAGAAGATCTAAGCATGTAAAAGGAAAGTAAGTCCTCAATTTAGAAATTTAGGGGAACCAAGGACCCCTATGCATTATTTGGAACTGAAAATATTCTCACCAGCCCAGAAAAATCTTTCTCTCTCTTTCTCACACACACAAACACACACTTTTTAAAAGCTGCATACAAGTACCTGGTCAGTTACAAGAATTTATCCAAGTATTGCACAACTGCTTTAAAAGTACCAAGGGCCAAATGACTGTGGCTGGCAGAGAGGCAAGGCCACGTAAAAAGAACTGGAGTCCTAGGAGGGGCCCTCGCTGAGGCTCAGCCAGCCCCTGAAGGCAGGTCAAGCCTGACGCCCCCAAGCCGAGCTCTCTGGCCCCGCGGGCGACGCGGACGCTGCGCACCAGAAGGGTCTCTCAGGGCCAGGTGTCCCACCAGCCTTCATTCCCCACTGTGGCCCCGCTTAACGAAGCAGCTCAGGCACCAGCTGTTCGGCCTAGTCAGGCCTTGCCGCCCAGCCGTGGTTCCCCTTGGCTTGGGCTGTGGTTCTTCACTCTAGGACTTTCGAAGGGTTGAACAAGAATTACCTACCTAGAAACGGCTGAGGGGGAGGAAGGGCTCGGGCCTTAGGTCTCCTTCAAGCGCTTACTTTCTCGGGAAAGGAAAGTCTGGACAAGCTCTGGAAGCAGATGTGATTCCAGAAGCCAAAAGTTCGCCTTTGAAACCTCAGCTTCCTCCCTAGCGTCCCACACGGAGAAGAGTGAGAGGAGGGCGGTGGTCAAGCTCAGCCAGACCCAGAGTCTGGCCTGAGGGAGGTATTTATTCGGGTGCTGGCCCCGCTGGCCACCCTTCTTCTGGAGTTTGGATTAGTGGTGTGTGGGGTCGCGCAGACTCTCCCGCCTGCTTTCGAGCCACAGCAGGTTTCCAGGGCATGGCCCTCTTGCCCCCTTTGGTACCACACGCCTCGGGGCCCAGCAGAAGGGCACTGTGCACGCTGGGTCGCCACCAGCCTGCCTAGGGCTGCGGTCGCGCCCCGCACAGCGCGGAGGTGCGCGCCTCCAGGACCTCCAAAGGCGGTGCTCACGGAGGCAGCCCCGGCCCCAGCCAGCGGGCAAGGGTCTTAGCCCCCGTGGGATGCGCCTACCCGCTTCCGCCTAGGGCTTGGGGGTTACCAAGGAAATGCAACAATATTTATGACCAGCGGGAGATGAGAAAATGTTCGCCCAGCACGCGATCTACCGCCCTCCCGCTGGCAGCTTCCCATCTTTCTAGCCCATCCTCTGCTCGGCCCCACCACGTGCGTCTGACCCCTACAAAATGGACAGCGCGGTCAAGTCCCTCAAGACTTCCCTTCCCCTCACCCCACTCCTGCCGGCCCCCGCTCGGGCCTCCTGAGATAATTCTCGCCTCTGGGACTTTCTTGAGAAAGGGAGGAGCCACTCGTCCAGCCAGCGAGGGGCTGGGGTGGGGGAAGGGCAGGGAGGGCTGACCGGGCACACACAATTCCCTACTTACCCTGCAGCAGGGGGTCACAAAATATCCTTTATATATAGCACAATGATTTAGACCTTGTAATGGGTTTGTATTCAGACTGTCAGTAATTTGCTGCGAGAACTTGGTCCTCGTCTGCGAGCTCAGTATTCCCCATCTGTGAATTGGACAGAATATTATTTAGGTCATAGGTGATTGTGAAAAATATAGGTGGCAACATTTGAAATCTGGGTGATGCTAAACAATAAATGGTATTTCATATTAAAGGGTAACTACATACGCATACACATTCATCTCTAAAAACACAAAAATCCTTTTTAGAATAAAAAAGAAAAAGAAATGTATACCAGGTTAGGGGAGCAGTGGAAAGAATCAGGAATTATGGCTGAGTTTACCAACTATTTTTTTTCCACCCCGACCTTTATAAGACTGCTTTGCATAGACTGATCCAAATATTTTTTTTTAATTTGAGAGGTTTCCCCCTCAATATTGCTAAAATTAATTATTGAAGAAGGGCAGAAGTATTTTGAAAGGAAGAGAAGGAAGCAACTTTGAAAAGCCTTTGTATGCAGTAAAAGCTTCACAATGGATGACAGTCTGTGGTTTCTAGAGACTTTGAGTCTCAAAACAATAACAAATGCAAACTATAAAGTGCTGAGCCAAGTCAAGGCATTATTCCTGAAAGGTGGTACAATATGAAGGTACCCTTTTAAAAATCACTCCAGCCCCTCCAGAGGAAGGGGTGGCTATTTGAAGGAAACTGATGATATTAAACACTTTTAAAACAATTTTTGCCACCTTCGTATGCCTGCAGCAGCTGAGTTTGCAAGCCTTCCTACTGCATCTGCCAAGAGACCCATGTCTTCAAGATAAAGCCTAGTGCATTCACCTCTAGTGTCCAGGTAAATTCAACACCACAAGGGATGGTACAACTATTCCAGGTTGAGTGACCTCTTCCAGCCCTTTTCCAGGACCTTGGTCAGAGTCTCATGGCTACTGTTCTTGATTGAGACCTATTCCTGCTTGGGATGGACTGGATCTCGGCAGAACCACAGAAACACCCAGGACACACAGTTCTGACCTGGCAAAGAGCAAGGGATCTGTCCAGATGAAGACTTGATCTACATCTTTGCATCTCCTCTGTGTTCCCCTGCTGTTCTGCAGACTATAAATAGCGATGCATCTCATTTAGGCCAGGGAGACCCCAGAGCACCAGCATCTACCTCTAAGTGACCTCTGCTCCCATCATGAGTGCCCCCCCCCATTCTTGCCCTGGGGCAGGTCAAAACTTATGTTAACTTATGTCTGGCCAACACAAACACAGCATTTCCACATGTGTAGCCAGAGTGGGTCCACGGAGGCTTACCCAGACTTCTGGATCCAACACCTTTCTGCTCTGATTCCCTATAGCCTCCCCCTCTATAACTGAGGTCACTTAGAGTGGGTTTCCAATTTAACTGCAAACACTGGGGGCTGAAGAATTCTTCAGAGGGACTGAAATGAACTGTTGTGCCTGAGGATTCATTGGAGGTTGCAAGTCCCTTACCCCAGAATAAAAATGGAGCCTGGGAATTTCCACGATTTATACTGTGAGAATCTCAGTGCCCTTCTTGCCTAGCTCTTTCTAGGTCTTAGAGCTTTGGTTCCTGGCAAGAAGGTGTCAATGTACAAACGTATGAAGCTAGAACAAAGGATACACAGAAAGGTGTGAAACCCTTTGTGTGCCCTGAAAGTATATCCTTTCATTCAAAAAGTGATCCTTTATTGCCTGATGCCTGGCACTGAACTGGGTTCCAAAGTTGGAACAGCCAAATGGAATGTTCACAGCCTGCAGGTGCAGGAAGATCTGCTGGGGCCAACTTTATCCACCTGTTTGTATTGGATAACCTATTCTAAAGATGTCTCTGTAGTACAAACAGAGGGTGCAAGGAGATAACCTGTGCACCACTCAAGCTGGGGACCACAGCTTGCTTCTTCACATGCCAAGCAGTGACCAAAATTCTGTTGCCAAAAGGGAAATTCCAGAAGTGAGTGCAAGTCTTTGCACTGAAAGAGATATGGAGAGAGGTGGTCACTTGTTCAATCCAAGCTTTGATTCACTCATTAATGATTAGTCAATGAATTATATAATTTGCAAAGAAAAGGAGAGGCAGAAAGATTTTTTATTGCTGGCTTAAATGCTTGATTCTTTTTTTTTCCTTTGTGGCTGTTTTATTTGATATGCCAAACCATTCTGTGTTCTTTGAAGTCTGCATAGCAAGAGTGGAGGTGGAAAGGGGGAGCTCTTTCCCTCCGGATATCAGATGCCTGCAGCTGGGACTGAAGCTGGCACAGGCAAGAGGCTGGCAGGTGGACCACCTGTGCTTCAGTCACAACCCAGGCCAACCAGACTATGTAAGGAACCATCCTGAGTTGGGGTAAATTAATCTATTAATTGAAAGCATCTGTTCCTGAACTCACTGCAAAGAAGGCAACATAACGAAATAATTAAAAGGTGGGCCTTTAAAAAAGAAAGATGGGCCTGGGCATATTTGGACACAGACTGGTAAAATGGCCTTATGGAAGTTACTGAGGTAGGGTTATGCACTTCTGTGCCAGCGGGGCATTTGACAAATAATGGATAAATAAGCAAACAGCTATGATTACTGCCACTTTCACAATATTCAGATGTTTGCACAAACTGACAAAAGTCAGGGTAGTAGGTATTTCGATGTACCAGATTAAATCCCAAATAAACCAGTGGCAAAAGAAGAAAGTTGTTCATCCCAGGTGCTTGCACCAAGATGCCCTGGTAGAGGTGGCTCCCTGCTGCGCTACCTCCTCCAGGGCTTCTGCAGCCCTGGGAGGCTCTGTGGCACTGGAGACCAGAACTGGTGAGCTCCTAGAAACAGCCAACTGGAACCTCAAGGTCCATGCTGAGGGGCATGGCCTGTCCCCTTTTGAGATACCTCCGCATCCTGACCTCTCTAGGGCAACAAAGAGAACACAGGAGGAGCCGAAGAAGGTTGCATTCATTGAGAACTTGCTGTATGTATGTTTGAACACATTTCAACATCATTACTGCTACCATCTCCATTTTATGGATGAAGTCCAAAGTGTTAAGTTGTTAAATTTACAAACTCCGTTCCAGGTTTGACTGACTTCAAATCCTGTACTCTTGCTATAATAACACCTCTTAGACTCTGAGCTCCCCTGATGGAAGGAAGGCAAGCAGGGAAGGGGGAAAGGAAGAAGGGAGAGAAGGCAGGAGAGAAAGGAAAGGAAGAAGACACTGACATCGCTACCAGAACCAGTCTCCTAGAGCAGACATCCATATGAAAGTTCTTTAATTTCTACCACGTTCTGTCTCAAGATTGTTTCTCAGACAAAACGCATCATTTTATTAAATATATCGAATAAGCAACAACTGTTATAGGGGAGAAACCCGAACTCTGAGATTGTGGGTGGGAAAACTCAGACTTGTGTGGGAAGCACTCACGCTCGCTGCCAAGAGGAGCTGCGTGTTCCGTTATCAAAACCAAACTGAAGCCTGCAAACAGGAGGCCCACACAACTAGCTCCTGCCACCACCACCCCTCCCCACTCCCCCAAGAAACACAGTCTGGTGCCCATGTTTTTGCACTCAGATCAAGTTTGGCTTTCTGGCTTCCCTGGTTGGGTTTTAGTTGACTCTCAGAGATCCCTGGGGAGAAGGGCTTGGAGGAGGGGGAGAGGAGGCTGGAGGAGGGGAAGCCTTCAGGACTTGGATTAAGGTCCTCTTTCTAGATTAATGAGCTCCAGGCTAAATCCACCCAGAAAGCCTAGGACATATAGGAAAACTCCCGGCGGGGGAGAAGAGGGTTATAGAGCAGTTGGGATTTTCTTTTCGGTTTTTCGTGTTTTGTTTTGTTTTGTTTTTTTCTCTCTACTTCGTAGTTTGGTTTTTACAGTTTTGTGGGCAGAGATCTGTAGAAACAGGTTAGAATCAGTTTTCTGCTGGCCCTGCCGTGTTGCTCATTCTGAATGATAAAATGCCATAAAATCAGCAGCTTCAAACCACAAGCGTGCTTAAGGCGAGAGTGTCGGCCTGGAAATGTCACAATGAGTAAACGGTGTAACGAACTTCCACGCTTTAAGCAGTAGCGTTTAGCCCAGGAGCGTCCCTGGCTGCTCCCTGCCTAATTTTGGCCTCCCTACGCCTTCTGATTCCCCCTATCACCCGTCGCATCAGGCGAGAAATCCTTAGCTGTCTCCTTCCTCAGCTGCTTCCTCAGCTGGCCTGGCGAGTTTTCTTCGCACTGCGGTGGGGAAGGGGGTGGGGAGGAGGAGACAGCCAGAGCACCGGCTGAAGGAAGCACCACGTCCACTCGTAAATCTTCTCTAGAGCAGAACTCGGTTTCTGTTTTTGGGTCTCTGGAACCGCTAGAGACAAATGTCCCCTGCGCGCGCATCTGACAGCAGTTAGCGGAACAAAAGTCCGAGGCGGGGGCAGAGCCCAGGCCGGGCCTGCGCGTCACTGGGTTACCCCAGCCCGGGGACCTGCACGCTAGCCTCTCCGGGACACCCATTCAACCTAGGCCTTGGTGCACAGTGGGAGCGAGACAGTGGGTCCCAGACGAAGGTTCTCGACTCCTGTGTCTGGGTTATCTCAACTGGCA
This sequence comes from Tonatia bakeri, assembly GCA_004024845.1. NCBI lineage: Eukaryota > Metazoa > Chordata > Mammalia > Chiroptera > Phyllostomidae > Tonatia > Tonatia bakeri. The sequence goes on from PVIA01004655.1 coordinate 18,193, forward strand.
TGAAAAAACAAGCGCCTCCCTTTCCCTCGGAAACTGAGTAACAAGGTATGAGAAGGACCCTGGGGCCGGTAAGTCCCAAGGTGAGCGCTTTTCCCGCTCCGCGATCACTGAAGCCGGACGAGGGTTCTGAGCTGCGCAAGTTTGTGCAACAAACTTCTGGGAGCAAACGCCTTCACTCACTTTCCCATCGATATTTAATAATGGTTAGACGGGGTGGGCAAAAATCCAAGGATACTCTCTTCTGTCCCTAAACCAACTGTGACCGCAGCAGTTTCGGAGCGCGCTCTGCTCTAAGTTTTTACTTTCATAGGTAAAGAAGTCGCCACAAGAATCAGCCAGGAGCCGCACCTTCTGACCCGCGCAGAGGTCTCCCCGCAACTCCATCCTCTGACAGTCCCCTGGCGCGGATACCTGGGTGGGTGGGGGGGCAGTAAGTAAGGACCTCCAACCCAGAAAAGCGCAGGGCCCCAAAGGCTGCGCTTTCCCTGACCCTGCGCTTTCGGGCCGCGGAGTCCTGGACGCATCTCTCGTGTGGCCACGTTTTCCAGGCCTCAGCGGTGCTTCACCCACATCTGCACAATTCCGAGCCAGGCGCGTCTGCGACGGCCCTTGGAGAGGGCTGGGAGCAGGTCAGGAACCGACGTTTCAGAGGCTACTTGAGTACCGCGGAAACTCCAGGTTAAGTTCCCTCAAACCTGTGGTTACTCACCTCAAGGAGCTCAGAGGCAAAGTATTCAATAGTCAAGTTGGTGGGGACTTTCCCTACTCAAGTAATAATTTGCTAATTCGGATCTATTGCTTTTAAATATCGAGTTGCAGAGACCTCTGTCAATGCAGGCTTAATTTCATCCCACTGATGAAGGATGTTTATAAACGGCTCCTGTGGTGCAAGCCGAGTGTGAAAACATCAGTTTTATGCCTTTTGATAAGAATTACCGAGGTGGAAGGCTTATTAGGCGATTACAAATTTCGCAGCTGCTCGCAGCCCAATTAGGCAGCTCTTCGAGGTGAGTGGAAACTGTGGGGGTCAGGGCGGGCTGGTGTTCCCGCTCTCCAGCCCCGGACCTCCAATCAAGGCCTTGGCTCTACAGAACCCAGACCCCTTTCTGACCCCCTCGGGCTTTAAGGAGACTCACACACGGCGCCTCCCAACTGGCCTGGGAGCCTCGCAGTTGGGACAGGATGCACCCTTAAGTCTCTCTGGCTGTATGAACCTCCAGAGGCGTTGGTTGTCCCGCCTGAATGGACTTGCGGTCTCCGACTTTCCCTTAAGAGAGAGGTAGTCATCTAGAAATTTCAAGTTAGTAGGTAAGAATCGCCCCAAAGCAGGCGAGCCCTTTGCCTCCTGCAGACACGTAAGATGATGGTTTTTGATTTGTCCTCCTTCTACCAAAACTGTTCTCAGTTGAAGTTTGGGCTAAACACCCTCACTACGATGTTTACAAAAAGTGTCCTGATTTTCAGCACAAGCACCTAACATAGGAAGAGGTAATCTGCAAAGCAGCAGCAGAACTTCCTTTGCCAGAGCCAGCGGAGGAGGTGCGTGGGCAAAAGGGGTGACACTGCCTCCAAGAACCCGGGCAGCCGAGCAGGAGAAACCCCTAGGTCCTGTGTTGGCCCCTGCCAAGCAGTCAGGAGGTCGTCGGGCCCAGGACCCGCTGGGGGCTCAGCACCAACATTCATAGCAGATACCTGCATGTTCTCCTCCTCCCAACTCCACACACGGTCCCCAGCCGAAGGCTCACACACCGCCAGCGACTCATAAGTAAACTCACCGCCCAGAGGCCTACAGAGCAAGGCAAGGTGCGCGCAGTTACCCGGCGGGAAAGGTCTGCGTCCGGCAGGGCTCCGAGAGTAAAGCGGTCACCAGACTAGCTTTTAGGTCTTCTTTTTCTGCCTGACGACCATTCTTCTTTCCCAACCCCAGAAGCCTCTAAAAATGAATCATTGCCTCCACTTATGCACTGATAGGAGCTCTTAGATCAAGATTAGTATTTTGAAAACCTGATTGAGAGCCGCCTGATTAGGCGAGGGTGGGTGGAAAGACCGCATAAACACCCGCGCCCCCGCCCCACTTCCCAAAACAGCTCCAGCGTTCTCTATCTCCAAATGACCCGCGCGATTAATTCTCCCCATAGTAGCCAAGCAGTACCCCAGGTTCATTTCGAAGACTCTAACCAATAGAAACGGTAACTAAGTCTCCCAACTGGCTCTTTAATTCCACTTTCAATCCTGCTGGGTACACGGCCTGACAGAGCCAACGTTCTGCACGACCGTCTTTCCATTCACAAGAGCCATCACAAGACCGATGCTGTTTTATGGAAAATGCATTATGTGGATTTTGCCCCAGAACACTGATTTTTGCACTTGATGAAAAAACAAGCCTCTCTGTTATCCACGCACAGGTTAGCTTTTCGAGAACTCGGTCCACCCCAAGCCCTCAATTCTGTAAGAGGGCACCGATTAAGCACAGCCCTCCCCTCCCCCTCCCCGCCAAATGTGAGCAAGATTTTCCAGAGAGGACCCGCGGGGGGTGGCTCATATTAACGAGTGAGAGATGAGCAAAAAAGAAAACGATGGCGATAGGAAAATGCTCTAAGGACCCTCGTTTGTTTGAGAGAAAAATGTAATTGGGGAAAAAGTAGATTTGCAGTCTTTGCTGAGATCGGCTCACTTCGCGGGGAAGTCTGCATCTCTGCTCACGGCCCCGCTCTCGCCCGCCGCCGGCTGGTTCAGAAGAGAGTAGTACACTTCCATCGCTCTCTTCCACACGGACAAGGCACAGCTGGGAGATGTGGGTACCTGCTGTATATCCGCCTAAGTGGAGCAACATCGCATGCTTTTGTGGAAGGCCTTCAGGAAGCAGACTAAGTATTCTTACATGGCTTATGGTTCCGAAGTTTGCTTTGTTTTGTTTCTTATAAAGGGAAAACTGGAAATAAAAATTATCCTTGAATGGTCTCTTATCAAATTCTCCTTCATACACTAAGTGACTAAGTACAATTTATACTATAAAGAAGCTATTTAAACAAACACATCCTCCAATCCTAATTATAATTAAGGTATTCTGGAGACCAACCCCTCCTTCCGCAAATCCTCAGCCAAAAATTGAGGCAGAACCTGACCGCAGGAGGGCTTAAATTTTGTCTAGGTCAAGATGAAAGAGCAATACTTTTTGCCTTGTCGCTTTGGTTTCAAGTCTATTCGTAATCATTAGCTTTTGCGCTGCCCAAATGTTCCCTGTTCCAATGAGAAAGCTTTGCAAAGCGAGCGCCCACCGCTAGACGAGCCAGCCCCCAGGCCGCCGGCAGCGTTCGCATCCCTCCGCCAACCCCGAGAGCCGCGCGTCCCGGGAGAATGACTGAAAAGTTCGAGTGGCCCAGACCTCGGCTTCCCCTTAGGCTTGCTGCGAAACGAGATGTAACCTGAATCTTTGTTTAGGTTTTGGTTGGGAGCGAGAATTAAAAAGCCAGGGCAAATGCAGAGAGCAGATTTTTTTTTAATATATAAAGTCAAAAGTTAACAGGGCCTTTCCTAGTGTTTTTTTTTTTTCTTTAATACTGAATCAGGAGTAAGTTGGCTAGTCCTGATAAAGATCTTAACAGGTAGAGAAGGCGGGTTTTCCTGAAGGAGGTGAGACTATTCCTCCAGGAAAAGACTCCCGCCCCCTCTCCATACCCTTCCCTCCCTTTCTGTGAGGTTCCACCCTCTGGAAAACAAACTTTTTTCCCCCTTTTCTTTTCCTGGAGGGATAGACCTCAGCGAAGTTGGTGGGGGTGGGCGGGAAATCTTAAGAAGAGTCCACCCAAGAACGGTTACGGCCACAGCGGCCTCTTTGGACGAAGAGTTACTTGTAGCATTCTTACTCTCCTCGGTGTCAGCTTTTATTAGGGCGCTGGGGAGGGGGTGGGGGGAGACCGGCAGACGCGGACAGCCTCTGACCCTCTGGAGCTGGTATGAGATAAGCAGCCCTAGCAGTGCCATGTATTGGAAGAGCGATCAGATGTTTGCGTGTAAACTAGAAGACAAGGACGTGCCGGAGCTGGCAGTTCCCCCTGAGAAGGTGAGCGAGACGACGCCCGGCCAGACCCGCTGACTCGCAGTTGCCTTTAAACGCAAGCTGTTCGGGCTCCTAAACGAGGTTCAGAAATTACCTGTAACAGCCTCATCTTCAGACCTGGCTTTTTTTTTTTTTTTTTTTTTTTTTTGTTACGTAGTAGCGTTAGTCAGTAATCATTGCCTCCCTCCCCACAAGCTCACTTAACCTGAGGCATGGATTTGGAGACTGTAATTTGGGAGCCGAAGCCTCGAGTCTAAGGCGCTCTCGGGTACATGTGAGTCGTGTTTTTGTTCTATTTGCCGAGGTGATCGTGGCGGTCGGGCAGAGAGAGAGTCGGGATGTCCGGAGGGCTGTCGGGTGGGACCGAAGGGAAGCGCAGCTGCTTTCGCCCACGGGCGGCGGACGCCCGCGGGCCCCGGGCTGCAGGGCGGGCGGGCCCAGAGCGAAAACCGAAAGACGCGCGGCGTCGCGAAGGCCTCCGGGCATCCCAGGGCGGCCGCGAGCGCTCTTTTACTTAAATTCCGAAACAAGCAGTCCCGGGGGATACGAGTCACACCGTTGGTTGAGGAAGTGGGGGAACCTGACAGGCTGTCGTCTCACTCCGGAGTAAGGACCCAGGAGTGTCTCTCATTTTAAATTTGAAAATCAACTGGAGCCTGTTTGTGCGGGTCCCGCTGACTTTGACTTTGCTCCGACGCTGGCGAGGAGCACCCGGCGAGCACAGGGCTTTTCTGCTTAAACCCGGTGCGTGCGCCGCCTCGGCCTCCGAGGCTGCGCGGAGTCCCGCGTAGGGAGCGTCTGCGAGCGTCCCGGCGGAGGGCCGGGCGCGGCGGCGGTACCGCCAATCTCGCCTGGTGCTGCGGGAGGGAGGGACGGCGGGGGCCGCTGGAGCTCACGCTCCAGCACCCCGCCCGGCACCACGGCTGGAGTTTTTGTAAAAGAAGGCGGAAAACGCCCAGAGAGGCTGCGTTTTCGTTTAAGAACAGAACTCCAGGAAAGGCTTGCAAACACTTGAGTAATGTGCGTTGTTGCTTTAAAACATTTTGACCGAGGTTAGGTGAGATTTTTTTTTAATGGCACAAATTAAATTCAGCTGGATATTTTCCATTATTCCGTGCCCTTTTTGCGCTGGTTAAAAATAATCCTTTAGTAGCTCAAATGTTGACTTACTGAGCAATAAGTGGCAATTTACACCTTAAAGAAACGAGTGTAAATCACTCGCAGCTCTAATTGCTGCAAGTTTACGAAAGAGCTGCTGGCTCGATTTAATCTGAAGCATTTTCATTCAAATTGTCATCGGAACAAGCACCAGGCTTCTTAAATCCCGCCGTAATTAGCTTTCAAGTATCCTATTAAACCTCTTCACCTTTCGGGCTATCCAATTCAAAAAGCCCCCTTAAAAAATGTCTTGCTCTTTTAATTGAGGTTATTAAAGAAATCAAGTTTCTTCCCGCATCCCCTCCTCAATCCTCTTTTCTTCTCTCCCACCCTGCCTCTTCCCCCCGTGCACCCCCTTTAGCCCCGCGATCCCCGCACCGCTGTGATTGACGTCTAGAAAGAAAACGCTTTGTGCAGGGATGATTGTTATTAACTTGTTATCCCCGGCAGGGGGGCGGGGAACCAACGTCCTCCGGTGAGAGCTGGGGAGCCGGAACCCCGAGAGCGCCGCGGCGCACCTCGGCTCCCGGGTGGCCGGCTCGTTTCGCGACGCCGGGGCCGAGGAGCCCTGACGGCGGCACGCGCGGCCTGCGCGCTGGGGCCTTCATTAGCCCGCCCTGCGTGCGGGGGAGCCGAGGCTCCCGGCCGCGTGTGCGGGTTCGGGACTTCTCGTCTGTTTCTCCCCACTCCACCCCGCAGTGCCTGGGGCTCATGTCGGAAGAGTGCGGGCGGACTGCTGCCCTGGCGGCCGGGAGGACTCGGAAAGGCGCCGGGGAAGAGGGACTGGTAAGTGGGGAGGGACACGGGTACTGGCGAGACTGGCCACACGTGGGCGGCGGCCTAGGAAGAGGGGCGGCTATCCTGTGCCTCGTCCGGCCCTGCTGGCTCTCGCGGAGCGGGAGGAGAGAGGGTTGGGGCGGGGCAGCGTGCAGAGCTCCGCCGGCCTGCGCGCAGGGCAGGGTTTGAGCGCCCCGGACCTGGAGGTCAGGGGTCGCAGCCCCAGTGGGTGGTGCCTGGAGCTTGGACTCTGGGCCTCGGGTGACGGCGAGGAGAGGGACCTCACGAACTGGGTGGGAAGGGGTGCCCTTGCTAGAGAAAGGGCAGAGAGTCGGTGGGGGCGCCCCGGAATCCGTGGGATAAGAGCTGGAGGGATCTAGAGCCGCCTGCAACCTCGCCTTGTGGCTTCCTGCAGGTGAGCCCCGAGGGAGCGGGGGACGAGGACTCGTGCTCCTCCTCCGCCCCGCTGTCCCCGTCGTCCTCGCCCCGGTCCATGGCCTCGGGCTCCGTCTGTCCCCCTGGCAAGTGTGTGTGCAACAGCTGCGGCCTGGAGATAGTGGACAAGTACCTTCTCAAGGTAGGGAGGAGCCGCGAGGCCCAGGGGGAGCGGGCTACCCTGGGAGCGCTGAGAAAAGAGAAAAGTTTCTTTCCCCCTCTTTTCCATTCAAGTTCTCGCTTGAAGTTGTAGATTTTCAAAGCAAAACAGACCAATCGAGGGCAACTCGTGCGGTGGGGAATGGTAAGGGAAGAAATCTTAACAATCTCCCAAGTTTTTGCAAAACAGCTCTTGTGTGACAGGTCATGGTCTGGAAGTGCCGATACCTCGGGTGGGTGCACTGGAGTCAGCTGCCAACTTGTAGAGGAACGGAAGTGGAGAAACCCCTTCACCCGTTCTGAAATGCAGTCCTGCCGGATTCTTTTCTGAGTCCCGGGTTAGGTAGCGTCTCTGCACCCCCAGTAACGCCCGCACGCCGGGTCTGCTTCGGGGAGTCCCAGGTCGGTGTGCGCAGATGGATTCCCCTTTGCAGTGTCTCCTTTTGGTGAGAACCAGTGTAAGTGCTGTAACGGCTATTTTTGCAGAAAATTTTAACGTGGTCTTATTTACCTGAGGCTTTTCCAAAGTAAAAAAGTCCCTAGGAGCATTTAAATACAAATCATTTCAGTATCTTGGTCCTCTCGTTAAGGTTTAATACTTCAAGGCCATCCAATGCTTTTTTTTAAATGTTATCTCCAGTGCTTGGGGGCAAATGGAAATTGATATAAATTTGCGAAGATAAGAAAGAAGCCTTCTAGGAAGTGCTTCCGATGGTGGCGTGAGAGTAGATTGTCTTAATTCATTTGTTTTACTTCTCTTAAAATATTGTGGGGGAGTTCTGGAGTGTAAGTTCTGGCAGGCCACAGTTCTTCACGTCATTGCCTGCAGGCGCCTGGTCCCATGCGTCTTAATCCTAATGCTCTGGGTTTTCAACTTCAATACCTCTTTAAAAACCACTATTTAAACTAATGATCTCTCCTACACTGAATTAGTAGCAAACCAGTTCACTTTCTATTCCCTCTCCACCAACCCCCACCCATTCCAATTTTCAAAAGAATTAATTATGGAGTGTATGAGTTAAACAAACAGGTTAGTGGGGTTCTTTAAATTTCTACCTCAATGTACAAAGCTGCTTCATTTGTGAAGTGGAAATGATACCCTATAGATAAAACCCAGATAAAGCACCAAAAGATGTTTTGGTAAAAACATTAAAAAATGACTTGAGTTAATCTTTATTGATTAGTAATTCTTAAAGTTGTCAAATTAACTGGCTTTCTCTTCAAATCTACATTCTAAGAATCTCCTTTCAATGCTTCTAGACCTGGGCCTTTTTGAATACTTGAAAATCATCTTTTGGGTCAAAAGTAGATTATTTTCAGCACTTCCTCTCAGTAATTAGCATAATGTTTAAGAATGTTTCTGAAGGGATCTGTAAAGGCTTTAACAGTTCATAGCAGAGAGAATATAGAAAAACTTTATTATAAAATGACTTTTAACACACCCTTGGAAATAAAGTAGTTTCTAGTATCATCTTTTATATATTAAAATATGTTTATATATTACATATTTGTATGACATGGAATATCTAGGTTAGCTAAGCTTTCCTTAGTAAAGGGACTGGAGTCCCTCCAGGGAAGTCTTCTACTTTAGTCATATTCTACTTTCTTATACATTTTAGTACATTAGCTCTAACAGAAGTTTATTACTGTATGATTATATAAAAATTCTAAATTCTTAACTTTTTTTCCATTTTGATTCCTTATTCATCCAGGTAAGTTTGAACTCACATCTCTGGTAAAAAATTATGTATGTGCATATATATATATATATATTTGCACCTAGTACAGTATTTGAGGCTTTGACTTTTTTAATATAGAAAAACATCTTATTGGGAGGCAATTAAAACGGAGTTAGAACAAAAAAAGCACAAGATGAGGTGGATGTGTCTACGGCCCCACCCAGTACTTCAGTGCCCTAATGTTTGGGTGGTTTTCTGGCTTGGCCTTACATACATGCACATACACAGATTGAATCACTACCAGCCATCAGGGAAGTTTTTAATTCTTCAGAGTTTTCTCTCTTCACCTTACTTTCCTCCCTGGAAAAGAAATGAAAGGTGAAAGAGGTTGTTTTTTTTTTTAATTGTTGTTGTTTATTGTTTTGTTTGTTTCTAGTAAACTTTGAGGAAATGTGAAAAATCAGGCATTAGATTTGACTTTAGAGAGTTAGAGGGTGGTCATATAACTCTGTCCTGGAGCCTGAATCTACCTTTGCTTCCAAAACACAAAAATAAAAAATAAAATAAAAACAGGTTTGATAAGATGGAAATGCATAAGCAGGCCCTAAACAGAGGAATACAAAAGAAAAACCATACTTCTAATTTTAACTTAACTGGACTCCTTTTAGAAAAAACAGAAGGGAAATATATCTATTTTCAGGACAGTATTCACCATTGTTAATATTTGTATTACTTCTTTGCTATTTGACATGTTTTCTCGTATAGTAAACTGTACATCTTTTGTAAAAAAAAAAAAAGAATTTTAAAAAATTTTACCAAAAGAAGTACATAACTGTGATTGGAAGCCAGTGAAACTTTTTTTCCAGCTTCAAAGTACCTTTTATCTTTCATGAACATTAGTGCTAATCTGATAGAATCTTTCGACAGATGATCTTTATTATGAAATAATGTAGCAAAGGGTGTATTTCACAATTTCCCATTTTTTCCAATTATCTAATTCTTATTTTAGTCATTTAGATCCATCTGTAGTAACTTTTGTTTTTGCATGATATCAATTTCAAATATCACTGCTGTTCTTTTACATGAAATTTAACTAAGCATAAACCTCATTCTTGAGTCAGTGTAATAAGAGCAAACTTCATGAGTCTGCATTCCAGGCAAGTTCAATCCCCTACACATCTATGTTTGAAGGCTGAAATTGTGGTGCTTATACTATGATGGTGACTGGTTAAGGTGAGGGTAATTATGATTTGTTCCCTGAACTGATGATGCTTAAGGTTCCTACTTAGAAAATATAAAGTGCTGTGATGTGTTAAAGCAGCATTTTCTGCTTCATTTCTTAAAGTATAAATGACAAACAGTGCCTGGGTGCCTTTTTAGAACCACTTATAATTAGATTTATTTTTTTCTCCAGTAGCCATATCATTAAATAGGGTTAGCAATACTTCACCCCGTGATCCTGTTATTTAATTTTAAAAGGGAGCTGGGGCCTCTGCCACATCAACATTTAAATCTACCTTAGCACTTCTATTTTGTAAGCAAAATGGATTGTTTGACTTGTTCACAAAGTAAGTATCTTTAAAAACTTCATTTTCACTGTCTTTCTCTCTCATTTTAACTGGTGCACAATTTATAATAATTTGGCCAAAAATTAGATTGTGGAGTTATGTGGTTTCACTTCTTTAGCTAACATGTTTCATGGTGGGAAGAGGTTGGTAAAAGAAAAAATAAACCAGTATATAGGACTTTGAAGTGTTCAAGAATTTTCCCTGTGTTCATAGAAGTTCCATTTTTTTTAAAATGAAGTCTTCAAAGAAATAAAATAACATTTTTAACACAAAATGTACACTATGTTATTGTGATTTTTCTGGTTGGGTCCAAGAGACCAGAAAACACACACATGTTTATGTAAATGACACCTTTTAGTTGGAAACATTCAGAGCGTGTATTAAAATAGTAAGGGGCCAGCTTTTTAAATTGCCAAATACACAGAACCAGTAGATATCCTCTCAAGTCTTAGAATGATTTCTCATCCTGCCCCCTTTCCCTTCACAGGTGAATGACCTGTGCTGGCATGTCCGGTGTCTCTCCTGCAGTGTCTGCAGAACCTCCTTGGGAAGGCACACCAGCTGTTACATTAAAGACAAAGACATTTTCTGCAAACTCGATTATTTCAGGTACATTGTGACTTTTTGTTTTAGTAAGTCAATGTTCCAAGAAATTGTTACACAAAGAGAATTTTGTAAATAGGCTTTCTTTTCCAGTTTTACTTATTGAAGCTCAGATTTTCTTATATATTTCAAAATAAGAATGCTTTATATTTTTGAGGTATAGTGTGTATTAAACCAATTAAAATAAGCATGCTTATGTGTTTTAGGAATTCAGTATACAGAACTAATTTTAAGTAGCTAGTCCCACTTTGGCAAATGAAAGCTTAGGTATTAAAGACAGGGACCCCTCTTTGCCGTGCATAGGTGTAAAGTGTGGAATCTAAGATGACTTATTGTGACAAAACCCCCTGTTTGGGGGAAGGGTAAGATGAAATAACTAGGAGGGGGAAATGCAATTTCTGTGCAAGCTTTTACCCATTTACTGTAGAGCGGTCCCTAGTTACACACCTATAAAATGCCTGCAGATTGGAGACTGATAAACCAAATTAATCAGAATTGACTATTGCAGTATAAGAAATACACCAAATCTAATTATTCTGCCTAAAAATCCTGTTCCTTTTGTCTGTTCTTTGACCTTTATTTTGTCAAATTACATTTGCCTAAGATGTTAAATGCAACATTTTCTGTGTGGTCTCTTTGTAATTATTTTAATGTGCAGTTTCTAGTATAATTCAATTCTTAATGGATAGCTATCTAGAAATTGAAATTGAAAGTCATTTGGAAGCATGACTTTAAAAAATTACCATATCTTTTCTTGTTTGCACTTCCAAATAAAGAATAATGCTCATTGTGAAATTGGGAAGTTAATATTATATAATGAAGTTTGTAATACTAATTATGTTGTTTATACTCAATTTCAAAAACTGATTTCAGAGAGTTTAGTGATTGATTGGAAAAAATTGCTAGGTAACTTAAAGCACTTGATGAAATCCAGAGTCCTTTATTTTATGAAGTCACAGAATTTTATAATTATCAAAAATTTATATTTCTCATCAGATGTACTCTTCATTTCCTCAAATATAGTAGCAGTGTGCCTTGTCTTTTACTTAGGATGTATTAAACTTAATTTTTTAGGTAATCTAAAGACTTTGGTAAGATTTTGTTCTAGAGGCTTATTGAAGGTCTAGTTCCTCAGGACACATTTATACTTCATATTTTATCATGTTCTGAAATATTTTTAGGATTAAGTTTTTCAGAATTACTTAAAAAAATGGTAATACCTCTAAAGAAATATTCATGAATGGGCACAAACACATGTACGTCCCCAGACTGATGTGGGCATGCCGAGCCGTGACAAAGATTCTGAAAGAGGACATGACAGAGTGCCCAGTCACTTGGACTGAGAGAAAAAAGATATATTTGTATCTGGCATTTGGTTACAATTAATCTGCATTTAATGTTCAGATGTCTCTTCGGAAGCTTTAGGTAATATCCCTCGGTCCTCTGTGCTTAGCAATGCAACAGTTTATTCACCAAAGGAAATATTCGAGGTTTTCTTCCTTTCCTTCTTCCCAGTGTGAACAAGCTGTTTTTCTGGTTCTTTGATAATATCAGTTTCAAATGTTTAAATGTTTTGACTTTAAAAAAGATATGTAAAGCATTTTCTAATTATCTCAACTTGGCTTTAAGAAGTCATTTACATCTTCAGTGGTATGCTTTTGTGCTTTTAGGTTTCAGTCTGTAGTGTGTGTGCATTTGTGTTCTATCTTTCGTCTCGGGTAATTTGAAATGCACTGATATTTGTTACAAGAGAGATACTGAAACATATTTTGTTTATTTTAAAAGGAAAGAATCCAATCTTTGTGTAAAGTAACAATGAGAAGTTTTTGATTTATAAGTTGGTTTGAATTATGACCATATCTTATCTTGATTGCTTACTGTACTGACTTTTAGAAAAATAATTGATTCCTGTTTTATTTTTAAAAGATTTAAATACTTAGCTCAGTCCAATGAGTAATATAATGCATTAGTTTAATCTCAAACTGATGAATATCTCACCAAGCACTCAAATTCTTACTTCCCACCCTCCTATTTATGCAGAAGGTATGGAACACGCTGCTCTCGTTGTGGGAGGCACATCCATTCTACTGACTGGGTCCGCAGGGCCAAGGGCAATGTCTATCACTTGGCGTGCTTTGCCTGCTTTTCTTGCAAAAGGCAACTTTCCACGGGAGAGGAGTTTGCTTTGGTGGAAGAGAAAGTCCTGTGCAGAGTACATTATGATTGCATGCTGGATAATTTAAAAAGAGAAGTGGAAAATGGTAAATATATACTTAAAATACTTTTGAGTCTTTTGGAACAGTGAATATAGGAATAAAAACAATTTTTCCTTCGGGTCATTTGAATGCATTATTTTGTGCAGTGTAATTGTGGTAAAGCTCATTAAGCACTTCACTATTTGCGATGGTGTCCATCTGTTTATTTGCAGGGAAGGCCATGCTGTGTGTATTAGCAGTGTGCCATATTTTTAGTCAACAGCCTTGAGTTTAGGATCTGGTTTTGCTTTTTGTAACTAGTCATTTCCCTGTCTTTGCCTTCCTAAGGATGGGCTGTAGATGTGTACTTACAACTTTTTGCTCTTGCGAGTAAGCATTCAAACCTACAAATGGATTATTTCTACAGTATTTTCTAGTGTGTTTAAAAACTTGACTCAAGGGGTTGGCAATCTAGAAGATGTATACAATTTCACTCCCAGGCAAAAGATGCAAGAAGCCTGTAATCGTATGACTGGTAGGCCCATCTGAGTTACAAACATGTGTGGTGTGTTTTTTAAATATAGGTAATGGGATTAGTGTTGAAGGCGCCCTCCTCACAGAGCAAGATGTTAATCATCCAAAACCAGCAAAAAGGGCTCGGACCAGCTTTACAGCAGATCAGCTCCAGGTAGACATGACAATGAATTTATAATTTTTGAAGCCCCTACCTACTAAAACCAACCAACCACCAACCAACCAACCAATCTCTATGCTGTCTAAAATCATTTTTATGTTTTCAAAAAGGCTAACCTGTGGTTTTTCTGAAAAATACCTTAGTGAATGTATGAAATATACTTTTTGCCCTGAAATGTTGATCAATATTCCCAGAGTAATATGTACAAACCAGTCATTCAAGCTTTGTTTTCTGGGTTCTGTTGGCATTGATATAAAAGTGGAACTGAAGTGTTTGTTTTTCCTGACTTCCTGATAAAATCACGTTAAGCCCGGCATTGATGTTACTACATATAATTGTGACAGAAGACAAGATATTTTGGGACTCAACAGAGAGAGTCATACAGTATGGGTGTGGGTCTATGAGCCACTAATGTGTGAATCTTTTTAAAAAGCTGCAATGAGTCTCTAATGGACAAGATTATACATTTTCCAAGAAGGTTGATTATGTCCCCTGAAAAAGGAGGGATTATTTTCAGCTTAGCTGCCCTAAATATAATTGTCATAGGTTTGATTTATGTAATTGTCAAAAAAATTATTAAATAATTACTACTTGCATTATATTAAAGTCTACACATATAATGGTTCTTTTGGCATTTTTTTAAAAGATAAAGTCACGTTTTCTAAGAGATTAATGTGGCCGAGGTGTTTATGTTAAGGTAAAGTGACGTTTACTGAGCACCTACCGTCCACTGCTGGGTGCCGTATGCCTTGTAACCATCTTCGCTCAGACTGTAAAGGACATTTATATAAGGTTAGAAATAAATGCAAGTAATTCTTGAAAAGTCACATACGGTATTCTAAGACCTGCCAGTATTTATGATGAATACAACTGTTCCAAGAAGAGAGTTTTTATTTTGCAAATGATTAAGAAAGAAATCTTGATGGGACACGAATATTCCAAGGTAACCTAACGGTATTGGAAAGCAACCTAGAATTAAACCTAAAGATGTTCTGAAAATTTTTCAAGTGATTATTTTAAATTTCTTAACTTAGTCATGGAATAAATGGTCAATAAGTAATAAATGAAAGTTAAGGCATTGGAAAGAAATATCTCTGTTCGAGCCCCGCTTTTCTGGGTGCTTTATGGGAAGATCACATAAAGCCCTAAATTAGAAGGTATGAGTACTTGTGAGAGACCTGGCAGAAAATGCCCAGTACCTAAAAGATGTGTGAGAATAAATAAAGGTGTGTATAAACATAGAATCTTTAATAAAAACTATATATTTTTAATTTTTTATTTATTGGATTTTAGAGGGAAAGGAGAGAGAGAGAGACATCAGTCTGTTGTTGCACTTATCAGTACATTCACTGTTTGTTTCTTGATTGATTCTTGTATGTGCCCTGACTAGGGATCGAACCAGCAAACTTGGCGGATCAGGGTGATGCTCGAATCAACTGAGCTCCCCAGCCAGGACCATTTATTGTTTTTAAAATTGGCCATTCCCATAAGGGCTGGCTGTAGTTTTATTTATAAAACTGATTTGATATAAGAATTTATTATTAAAATTATAATTATGAAAATTTGAAGCCACATTAGGTATATAGACAATCTCATATAAGAAGATAAATACTAATTAATAAAAAGAATAATATTTGTAGTGGACTTTGTGTGCCAAGTCATATGATAGGCATTTTCTCTACATTATCTCCTTTAACCTTAACAACAATTCCTTGACGCAGGTGGCCTCACCCAGAGGTGCAGGAACTCTCCTCAGGGTAGATGGCCAAACAGTACAAGAGAAGAGATTTGGCCCTTCTCTCCACACCTCTGGTCTTTTTGTTGTGCATGGCCTCTCTGTGCCTGAGAACACTCCACTTAATGGGAGTGGCAACAGCTAGAACAAGAGGGAGATTCTGAATCCCGTAAATAGCCTTATAGTTTTAATTGCAAATGTGCACAAACTATTTATTTAACCATGCTTTATTAAATGAAAATGTGCTGTGAATCATGTTTTTAAAAAACTTAGAATCATAAGTTTTGAAAAATGAAAGCAGAAATGATGTTTTCAAAGCATGTTCTCACTTATTCAATATTTATTAGCATGGGTTGACTGAAACAAATGAGACACAACCCTTGTCCTCAAGTGGTTCTTTATAACTTGGGAATCTGGGATAGCTGTAGATTTTTTAAAAACTTGAATAATTATGTTTGGCCAGAACCTCTAATAAATCAAGTGATGTACTCTCATTTTCAAATTGTCCTGCCTTCAATAAAGTAATAATAAAATGTGGTAGGTGATCAGTAAGTCAAGACTATTCATAAAGAACCTGCTTTAAACAGCAGAGTTAAAATAGGAGGAATAAACAAGATGATTTAAAAAAAATTCTTCTTTAGAAACCTATGGAAGAAAAGTAGTTTTTTTTTTCTGTAAAGATTTTATTTATTTATTTCTAGAGAGAGGGGAAGGGAGAGAAAGAGAGGGAGAGAAACATGGATGTGTGAGAGGTTTGGTTTCCTTTCTCATGTGCCCTCAAACTGGAGACCAGGCCATTGACCCAGGCATGTGCCCTGACTGGGAATCGAACCGGCAACCTTTCGGTTCACAGGTCAGCACTCAGTCCACTGAGCCACACCAACAAGGGCAAGAAAAAGTAGATTCATACTTACAAAGTAAAATACTGCTTTGTGTTGGCATGAATATTTCAAATATTGTCTCATTTATAGAAATTATATTTAAGAAATTTCAGCTGATGTCAATAGTTTGCTTATTGTATTTAGATGCATTTGCTCAAAGATTATTATGTGCTAAGGTTAGCACATGCTATAGTCTACTTTCAGGGTGAGTTGGTCAGCTGCTACTATGCAGAATCATGACATTTCTGGCAGAATTTCTGGCCTTGAAATGATGAGTGTCTCTAGAGCCTTACTCCTTGACCATTTTAAAAGAGCTCAGAATAAGAGTAGGTTGGGTTTTGACATCATTAGTAACTGGAGAAGAATAAAACTAAGTTAAAATGGGAAGGGTTTTTATTGTGTGTGAGACTAAATATTGATAAGTGCATCTTTTCCTTTAGCACAGTCCAATCCTAAACCATCAGTGTTGATTCAAGTTTTGCTTTATTTTTTGATGAAAAACTGCCTTATCAAATGTAATTTGGCTTCATTATTAAACTTGTGAAGTTGAAATACCTTTGTGAAAGCATGCTGTTTTTCTTCTATAAATTATCAATAGTGTCTTTTAAAGCAAATGCTTGTCTTCTTCAAAATTAAAAAACAAAGACAGTCTGCTCATACTTTTTCTCCTTGAGATTTCCATGCTCAGGCTTCTCTAAACACAACTGTATTTGCATATGAAATAGCACATGTGAAGTAGGAAAGGAAAAATGAAGTGACCTGAGATTATAAATTTTTAGGTTGATTCTATCCACTTTTTAAAGCAAAAAATACATGTGCTATTTACAGAGTGTGTGGACACAGTTGGACAGGAAGCCAGAAATACCTTATTCTGGAAGAGTCACTCATCAAAGAGAACTTAATTGAAAAACATGTGATTTGTAAACCTCTTAAGTTTTCCTGGAACAACTTCAGTGTTTTCTCACCACACTGTCTTCAGATTTTCTTCACATTGTCAAGTCCATTATGTCACAAACACTATTGACAGGAAAGGGGATGTGAAGACTGAGACAGTCCCTTTACCCTCCAGAAACTCACTCTCCACTAAGGAGAGCTAGACTTGCCGAAGAATTATTGTTATCCTGTGAGCAGTGCAGTGGCAGGAGATGGTGTCACAGGAGGATCACAGTGGAGAATGGAGTCAGTATCGCCTGCTGCAAATGGTGTCCGGGCTAGCAGGACAGGTCTTTAGTAAGGCGGTTGCACCACCTCCGCCCTATGCCTAGGGACATGCAAAACCATGTTGAATGCCAGACTCCCTCTCTCATTGTTTATAATGCTCTCCTTATATTTTATAATACTTCCGTCAATTGACTGACTTTTAACTAATAAAATACAAATATCCCACTTGATGCCAATTGTTAACCTTTTCTGAAAGAATCCAAAAACCTTAGCTTGTGCTTTGTATTCTGGTGCTCCCTCCCTCTCTTCCTGCCTCTCTTAACCTTGTATGGTTGGTAGTTATTGGCATGTCTGTATCTTTCTCCTGGGAAGTTGAAATCAGGGACAGTTTTTCATGGGTCACTATCTCATGGAATTTAGCACAGTGGCTCCAATCTAGAGGTTCACATCAGAATCACCTGGGGACTTTTTCAATATATTGATGTTTAGATCCCAGGGACTTCTCCTTCAGTGAGCGGCTGGGTGTCTCTTTTAAGATCCCAGACATTCCTTTGCACAGAGCAGGTGCTCAAAACAATTAATGAAGGAATGGTTACAGTTCCATGGAATACACTTGTTGCACTGTGTGCCATTTGCAGACTGATACAAATGTAGGGGCCTTAAATCTGTTTAGCTCAGCAGAGTCTGGAGATAGTAGTGATGTGATTTTTGTATTTTAAATAGTTTTCGAATGCTAGAGCCTTTTAATGGAGTGGGAAAAAAACAGTAAATAGGCTTAATACTATTTATGCATTTTGTTTGTGAGTTGTAAGAATGGAAGGAAAGAAAAATTAAGAGACAAGCTTTTTATATTGCAACTCGGGATTTTTTAAAAGATCTTTACACAACAACTTATATGTACATTTGTAAATTTACAAAATATACATTCTTTTCATTTATACATATTTCCCCATATTAATTTTCAAGTAATAAAATACAAGTATCTGGTTTGCTTGTGTGTCTTCTCTCCAGTCATCAAAATGCAGAAAATTGATTATTTTTAGCCACTCACTACTCACATTTTTTAAACAACAGGTTATGCAAGCACAATTTGCTCAGGACAACAACCCAGATGCACAGACCCTCCAGAAACTGGCTGAAAGGACAGGCTTGAGCAGGCGTGTGATTCAGGTGATTATTTTAAATATTAAGAGATTCTAAAATTTCTATTCTAGGTCTTTATGAGTGTGCATTGTTTTATGAAGACTTGTCAAAGCATTAGCTTCTCATCATAGTTTTTTTCATACTCTAAATTATTTTTAAAAAACCCCTAATAATTAGCCTCCTTGGCATGGGCTATCATTTGTTAAATGACTTATTGTACAAGTTACTTCATTCAATGCTCAGAGTGACGCTGAGATCCTCAGGCTAAAAAAGTCAACTGCGGTTCCAAGCTAGATCTGCTTGTGAGGTCAGTATTTTTTCTATTTTGCTAGGATTGTGTATGTGAGTGAGTGAGTGTGTGTGTGTGTGTGTGTGTGTGTGTAAGGGATGTTGATGGCCTTTGTTAAAGGCCTAGGTAGAAAGAGTAATCTGAACAAAGCTAGGGAGGGATGAGTAAGAGCAAATTTCTGTTTGTGGACTGTGGAAGCAGAAGCTGTTGGAGCTGAGCTTGGAGGGGCCTCGAAAGGTAGAGCTCTTTCCTGAGCAGGAGAAAGCCATGATGTGCAGTTTTAGGAAGGAAAGGTTGGTGACAGTGCATGGGAAGAATCGGAGTTGGGAGAGGAGAGATGGAGTTAGACAGAGTAGTACGCATATCCAGGAAAGTAGTAATTTTGAAACGAAACCTGCATAGTGTAGTGGCCTAGAATTTGAGAACCATTCTATGACTGTGCAGTTGATGGCAGGTGCTGGGTGCCAGAGAGCCGAGGAAAGGACCAGACACTGTAACGGGAAAGCAGAGAGAAGTCAAAAGCGATTCTGAGATTGAAAGTCAAAGTACTCAAGGAAATGGGGCCATGAACAGGAACAGTAAGGTCAAAATAAAGCTAATTTTGTAGCTTGGAGGGAGATAAATTTCCATTTCTCTCTGTTAATTACACAATTGTGGTGCCATCGGCAAATAAACGACATTTTCAAGGATGAACAGAACTCAAGCAGAAATATCTAATGCTATGAAACTGGGTAAGACCCGTTAGAAAAAGATTGCAGACAGGAAAGAGTGAAGAATGGATCTTAGGGAGAGAGCCCGGTAAGAGGTGCTGTTGCAGTGAGACACAGGATCCGCCCATGTGGATGGAGGAGTCTGAGGGAGGAGCCTGGTGGAAGCCAAAGGAGTGAGCTGGGCTGGGGACAAAAATGGTCAACTGTGTCAGTTCATCTGGGGAGGTCAGGGAAATGGAAAATAATTTTAAATAACATTCAAAGCTAAAAAAAATTAAGGAATTAATGCAAGCAGGATCTGGTCTCTGCAAGGCAATGCAGGAAAAGGTAGATTTCACTCATGACATAGAACTTTCTCAGTAGGAAAGGCTACAGGAATGTCACGGTCTTCCCTTGAGGGCAGCAAGTTTTCTGTGCCTGAAAGTGAAGCCCCCTTCTTCTGAGGTCATTCAGACACAGTGGGCTGAGGCTTCCTTCTAATCTGAGACGCTGCAGCAGCTGTCAGATTCACGACTACTGTGTTTTGTGAGACATTGTCTGATTCTCTGAAGATGTAAGGACCTCATATAGACTTCTCTTGTGTAACATCCATGTATTTCAGCCACCAGTACTATGAGCAAGTCAACTTGATTCCACACACTACAACTTGGAGAATATATTTGTTGTTGGATGGTGGCTTTTAATATGTGAGGATTGAAGGAGGTGGAGAGAGATGGAGGAGGGTACAGGGGAAATACCTGTGATAGATGGAAACGTGACTTGGGGCAGTGAACACACAATATAGTGCACAGATGATGTGTTGTGGAATTGTGCACTTGAAACCTGTGTAATTTTGTTAACCAGTGTCACCCTAGTACATTCAATAAAAAGGAAAAAATACATGAGGATCGAATTTAAATATTCCGGATAAGATAGCAAAGGAAGGAATACCAGCATGCAAATATTTGTACACAGGGCGGGCACAAGTAGGCTTACAATTTTTTGTGTGGAAAATAATACAATAATGAGTATATAATATAAGAATAAACTCTATGTTTTGCGTACTCACAAATATAAGCCTACATTTTCCTCACCCTGAATATTATTTGTATACATACATGTGTGTGTATAATTTAAATATATAGTTCTTCACAGTATTTTTGAAGAAGTAAGTAGTAATCATGATCTACTTGCCCAGCCTACTTCCTAGCATTGGGCATGCTTTAGAGAAGTTAAAGAAAAGAGTTTTAATTACTAGGCCTTGATTCAAATATGTAAACTAGGTTATATGCAAAGATTTCGTAGAAACAGTGGTCTGATACACAGAGATGATCTCACCTTTACTAGCTGAGTCTACTTTAACATTAGTAACAGAGCAGATTCTCATTGCACTAAAATCATAGAATAAAAATGGATGATTTTACTTTCAACACCCTTCACCTAGATAAAATCACTATTCACATACCCTTTCAGATAGGCGAATAGATAAATTGTGTACCCTACAGATAAGAGGAAAAACAGTGCTATTTCTTTCTGTCACTATTCTGGGAATACCTTTTTGTGTTAAGAGCTACATCATTTTTATTGCTGCATGTATTAAGCATAGAAAAATTTATTTAGTTTATTTCCAGATTTTTATTATATAAATGTTTCAGTGAGCAACATTGTATACATACCTTGCATGCTCGTTCAGTTGTTTTGATAGGATAGATTTATAGAAATGGGATTGCTGAGTCAAAAATGAAGCACTTTTAGGGCCTTTAACTGATAGCACAGAAATCACTTCCAGAATGTTTCTCTCAGTTTATTCTGCCAGGAGCTATTTATAAGAGTTCCTCTTCCCCAACCCTGTCGATCCCAAGTGCTGTCATTCTTTAACATCCTTTCTGGTTTGATAATCAAAAAATGTCTTTGGTTTTATGTTTTTTCATTATCAAGGAACTTTAACAAATTTGCTTATTTTGCCATTTTACATGTTGTTTTTTGGCCCACTTTTCAATTGGTTTGTTTCTTTTCTCGCCATCTTTTATCGATTTCTATTTTCCATGTTAAATTTTTATAGTTTATCAACTTTCTTTTTATTTTCCCCCACATAGAACTGTTTATATTTTTATATATTCAGACTTTTCAGTATGTTTTCTCATAGCTTTGGCCTTTTTCTTAAGCATGGTTTGGTTATTTATACTTACACTTTATCTGGAATTGACTATTGGTTACATGTTGGGTAGGGATTTTTCTCTATTTTTCCTCCCAGATGATTACCTAGCTTTCTTATTTTTCTGTTTTTTTTTTAATTTATTGGGTTTTTTTTGTTGTTCTTCCACTTATTTATATTCATTGATTGATTCTTGTATGTGCCCTGACCAGGGATTGAACCTGCAACCTTGGTGTATTGGGCAATGCTCTAATCAACTAACCTACCCAGCCAGGTCTACCCAGCTTCCTTAAATCAGTATTCTGCTTTCTCAATAATTTAAAATTCAATTTTTTCATACACTAAATTTTTATATTTGACCTTTTAGACTTTCAAAGAGATTAATTTTATGCATTCGTCTTTTCTTTTGCAGAATGTCTACATGCCTGCTTTTAGCTTGTATAGTTTATAATATAGAACTCAAAAAATGTTATGTATATTGCTTAGAAGAAATTTTAACTCTTGTTAGAGATTTGCAAAGCAGAAGGAAGAAATTTTGTCAGTGAGGAGAGTCAGAGGATTTGTGTTTGAATTCTGAAGCTAGGTAGCCCTCATGTCAGAAGTTATTTTCTGAAGTCTGGTGTCCTTAGTTATACTCTGCTGTACAAATTACATGACACTTTGTGTTTACAAACCTCTCTCTGCTGATGGATTACCTGTTGATGACCTTTCCAAGGGGCTATTTGAGTCAGCATTAGGGGAGTTATTCTGCTCTTTGTTCATGCCTTCTTTATATTTACTTCTGAAATCTGGGATTTTTTAAAAACAACTGAGTAGGTCCCACCCAATGTATAATCTACTGGACACATAAGATACTTTCAAGAAACTCTGGGAACCACAGTGTTATGGGTGTTAGGTTGTATGTAGTTCTCTGGCCGTATGTCTTCTAGATACTGCCCAGGAAAAGGCAGGTGGCAGCAGGTTTCTTTCCTCAGTTGGATAATGTGTGAGTGCATCTTCTTGGTGGGTGACAGTAGTGGCACGAGGAGCCAGTGGAGAGGGCTGTGACTGGAGACTTTGGGCATGGTCTCTGTATAGGTGTCTAGGAGTCTAATACTCCACATTCCAGAAGAGGAAGAAGGCTTGATTTCTCACTCCTTTTCTTTGATATGTGTGAAAGCCTTGTTCCCGAAACATTCCTTGGTGCTTCTTTTCAGCCACCTGCTCAGGGCTGCACACCCCATTACATTATTCATTTTTTTAATGATTTTGTTTATTTATTTTTAGGGAAGGGAAAGGAAGGAGAAAGAGAGGCAGAGAAACATCAGTGCCTCTCATGTGCCTCTCACATGCCTCCTACTGGGAACCTAGTCCGAAACCCAGGCACATGCCCTGACTGGGAATCAAACCAGCAACCCACTGGTTTGCAGGCCAGCACTCGATCCACTGAGTCACACGGATCAGGGCCATTATTCATTTTTATTTCTTTAGTTTTAAACCTTTCAATTTATATTTTACCAGCCTTCTATTTTTGAATCCCAAGGGCAGGGTGTGTCTTAGGAATGAAGCCAAAGTTTTCATATAAATGTTTTGCAGCTTCCTGCATTTTCACATTATTTAGACTTGATTCTCTTGCCAGCTTGGGCCAGAGAGAGACTTATGCCCCCAGCCTTTCCTTGGCCTTTACCTGAAACCCCAGTTTTCTTAGTTTGCTTAAAGTTTTTATTCCTCCACTTCTCATTCTCCTCAGGACAGAATTGTTTGGTACGATGACATGTGAATGCTATCTTATTTTAGTAGAGTAACACTCTATAGTTAAGTTTTATCTTATGGTATGGAGTTGGAACACAGGCAGGTTTGTTGCTGGAAGCATTCTGGGCAGTCTGATCTTACCTACCTGACCTGGGTGTAAAACTCTGCTTGCCCTGAATTTGCTTCCTTTATTTCTGGGAAAGAGTGGACAAGCAGGTGGTTAGCTCTTTACATTTTGTGGGCTGTTTCACCAGTGTTTGTATTTTATTCTACTTAAATATTACTATTTTTTTTCTCACTATAAGCCTGACCTTAACATGCTTCCTAGGGAACAGACTATGTATTCACCTGGAGAAATTGAAGCCAGCAGGTTAAAATGTGCCTGGAATAACTGAATCAAGGGGTTTGTAGAAAGCTTTAAGTTCTCAGTAGGGATTTTAGTCATTTGAAAAAAAGATTTGAAATAAGTTCAGCAGGTGTCTAAGAATACATTTAATAGTGTATTTTTTTTTTTTATCTGCTTAAAAGGCTCTTTCTGTTTCTCTTTTTGTCCCAAACACTAGTAGTAAAATCAAGGAAACTTTTTTGGAATTCTTGAGGCCCCTTCCTCTTTTTAATTTGGAAGAAGCTGATTTAGTATAGAACTGGTTTTTAACTAAATCTTTAAGTACTTATTATTTGAGTGAAGGAAATGACCATTGGTATTTGTGTGAAATTATTTCTCTTCTGTCTATAGACCTTTTCAAAAGCTTACTTAGATTTATACTGTGCTTGTCCGGGAGAGTAGTGGAGGTTGCATCCATTTTTAAACTGAGTTGTAATGTGCTCAGGAGCTGATATGTGATATTTCTCCCTCAGGTGTGGTTTCAGAATTGTAGAGCGCGCCACAAGAAACACGTCAGTCCTAACCACTCCTCCTCTGCCCCAGTCTCTTCTGTCCCGCCCTCCAGGCTGTCTCCACCCATGTTAGAAGAAATGGCTTATTCTGCCTACGTGCCCCAAGATGGGACGATGTTAACTGCGCTGCATAGTTACATGGATGGTAGGTATCCTAACATTTAACAGCTGTCTCCCAGGCAGTCAACAGCTGACGACTGCTAGTATTAGACCACTGATGAGATTCGCTTTTTGAAGTATCACCTCAGTAGTAACTGAAAAACGTTGTGCGAGGGTTAGTAGGGAGCAAAACTACCCAAACATTCTTAGTTCTGTGACTGTATTTTGAGGGACAAGTTTAACACTCACTTTATAGCAAAAATACAAATATTGATATTGACTCTTAGTGCTTGATTTCTACTTAGGAAAAAATGTTTGGTTTGGTTTTTCACCTAATAAATATTTAAATAATTTATTTTCCTATGGTCAGAGAAAGTATTCACACTCAGATTTTTAGATTGGAGTTGACTTAGTTTTGTTAAAGAAACTTTTTTATTGAAATAAACATACATATAGTAAAGTGCACACATAATAAATACACATGATAAATTAATAAAATGAACATATCCATGTAAATACCATCCAGATGAAGTAGCAGACCATAACTAGCACCCCAAAAGCCTCTCTTATGATCCCTTCCCAATCATTATCTTTTTCCTCCAAAGTAACATTGCCTTGACTTCTAAAATCATGTTTTAGTTTTGCCTTTTTGTGAGCTTTGTACAAATTGAAACGTACAGAATGTATTCTTGTGTGTCGTACTTCTTTCAACTACATTGTATATGAGATTCATTTGTATTGTCGTGAGGATCAGTGATTTGTTTGTTTTCATTGTTGTACGGAATTCTGCTGTAGGAAGACACCACAATTTATCCACTCTCCGGGTGATAGACATGTGTGCTATTTCCAGTTTGGGCGTTTATGAAATGCTGCTATGGGCTTTACGGTGATTGCCTTTTGGTGCACATTAATTCACACTTCTATTTTGTATGTACCTGAGAATGGAACACAGGGTCATAAGCTACACATATATTTAAATTTTAGTTGATTCTGCCAAACTGTTTCCCATAGTGATTGAAGCAGTGTTCACTTGGACCAGCAGTGTATGAGAGTTCAAGGTGTTCTACCTCCTAACACTTGACATGGTGTGACTTCTTAATTTTAGCCAATTGATAGTTCTGTAGTGCTGTCCCATTATTTTAATTTGCTTTTCTCTCAGTGACTGATGAAATTGAGCATTTTTCATTGGGCATCTTTATATCTTTTTTTGTAAAGAGCTTATTTATATCGTTTTTCTATTAATCTATTGGCTTGTTTTCTTTTTTTTCTTGATTGGTTTTCGCTCTTGCTATATTCTGCATATAAAGGTTGGTTTGGTTTTTTTTTAATGATTTTATGTGTCACAAATGACTCCCCCTGTTCAGTGGCTTGCCTTTTTCTACTCTGTTAAGGGAATGTTCTGTTGAGCGCCAGTTCCTAATTTTAATGTGGTTCACTTCATCAGTTTTTTCCTCCATGGGCAGTGATTATCTGTGACCTGTTCAAGAAATTGTTCTTACTCAATAATGATGATGATATTCCTGCAGTATCTTCTAGAAACTTTTGGCATTTAGGTTTACAGTCCATCTGGGATTGAATTTTGTACGTGGTGTGAAATAGGGAACAAAGCCTATTGTTATATTGTTGAAAATACTAATTTCCAGCTGCTCTGTAGCACCATATTTGATATAAATAAAATGTTCATATGTGTCAGTTTTATTGCTGTACTTATTATATTAATACCTAATTATTCTAATTATGCTAGGCCTATAATTCTTGATATCCAATGGTATGTCTTCCTATTTCATTGTTACTCAAGTTTGTGTTGCATATCCTTTGCCCTAAATTTTACCAGCTGTCAATTTCTACCCCTCAAAAAGGAAAACAATTGAGATTTTCTACAGTCTATTGTAGGAAACTACCATCCTAAGTTGTTCCTAAATAGTCCCTAAAACTATTGTAGGAAAGACTGGGTAATAAATGTCTTTCATATCATGAACATTGTCCATTTATTAAAGTCATCTTCAAATGTTCTCACATAGTCTAGTAATCTTGTACATCTTCTGTTAGGTTTATTCATAAGTCTGTTTTCATGCACTTGTCACTGGTATTTCATCTGTATGTGGAAACCTAAGTTGGCAGCTATCTTTTTTCATCACTTTGAAGATATGATAACTTTTTTCTGGCTTCCATTGTTTCTGTTGTTTAAAACATGGATAGTTAATTAGCCTGAAACCACTTCTTGGTAGTCAGCTGTTGCTGTTACTCTTGCATCTTTGAAAGTAAATATCTTTTTTTCTCAGCATTTCTCTTTGTGTTCACTTTTCAGTTTTATTATAATGTACTGTACTAGAGATGCTTCTTGAATATCTAGTTTGATATGTTTCTGCCTTTATGAAGAAATTTTGTGTTGTCCAGCCTTTTGATCTTCCACGCTTTAGTCTAGATAGTCCCTTCTAGCCCATCTTCCAGTTCACTGACTCACTCTCTGTCCAATATGATATAAAAACCAGGCATTGAGTTCTTAATTTCAGTTCTTGTAACTCCTGTTTTAGAATTTACATTCTATTCCATTATACAATTTCAACTTCCAAGCTGAAATAATCTATTTTGTCATTGTGTTCCTTAATAAAATTATTTTATTAATTATCAGTATAACAACATCCATGTCTGATAACTCCAATATCTGGATTTTTGTGGGTCTGTTCTACTGTTTTTGTTTTTCCCTCTTTGTTTCCAGTCAAGCCATGTCTTTTTATTTGCCTTGTTATTTTTTTATTGTACTTAAGATATTGGGTATGAAAAACTAAAAATAATTTGAGATTCTGGATAATAACCTTCCACCAGAGAAGATTTAGTTTTGCCTTTGGCAGGGAGCAGGCTAGGGGAAGATGAACTTAATCCAATCAGGCATCCGTCCTCAGGAGGGGTGGTGTGTGTCTGGGTTGCCACAACCTAGGTTTGGCCTGTAAAGGTCCCAAACAAAGCCTGTGTTGTTTATTTTGTTTCTGTCACTTTTAACTATGGCATCTCTTCAGTGCTCCCTGAGCTTTCGTATTTGTTGTTCACCACCCTGCCAAAGTCTGACTCCTGAAAACTCTGCTATACATCTCAGCCTCTCATGTGTTTGTTTTAAAATTGTCACTAACTTGGGGAAAAGTAGCCTCATTTTACCTCTCTCCTCTCCTTGGAGTTGACTACCTTGGTCTCCTTCATATGCCTTCAGACAGATTTTTAAAAATTTTGTCCAGCTTTCCTAGTTGCTCTCAGAGGAAGGTTGTGTTTGAAGCAATGTAGACCTTGCTGGGGGTGGAATCTTCATTTTAGGTTTGGCTAAATAAAAAATCAGAACCTGTATCATTGCATTCACTTACTTAATGCTAGCATTGACATTGGGTGTGTTCACTTGAATGACTGTCGTGTTGCCTGAGTCCAATGTGTTTTGATCTATGTGTAGGGAAGCGGCAGTTGATCCTTCATAAGCAAGAATTTGGGAGGTCATTCTGTCTACAGACACGTTCATATGAAAGCCAGCGACACTCATGTCTGCAGACAAAGCTCATTGTCTTTCCAGGGACAGGGTAAAGTGCAGTGAATGGGGTATGGGTGGAGGACAATAAAGTGGCAGGAGTTGTGGCACAAAATAAAGATTTAGGGGTGGACCATTCCTAGATTCCCATTCAATAATACACTCATGATGCTGAGCAAGTTCATTCTCCTGCTGAGGTCATTGGAATGAATGTAGCTCGGCGCCCTCAGCTATAATGAGTAGTGAAAGCACATTAAAGCACATTGCCTTGGATTGTTTTTACTTGCTTTGTTTTTAAATCAGTTTTACTCACCCTGCAAAACTGATCCACAAATTTCTTTCTATTTTATAGCTCATTCACCAACAACTCTTGGACTCCAGCCCTTGTTACCCCATTCAATGACACAACTGCCAATAAGTCATACCTAATTTCTTTTTTCAGGGATAGAAAGGATTAAGGATATAAACTTGTCATTTATTATGTATAAAATGCCATTGAAAAGATTAGTGTTCATTTTTTATTTAACACCCAAAGCGTTTCCAACATCAATTTGCTGCCCAGGTATGTATCTACAGTTGGCCTGCGAGACACTTTTATTGATTTTTCATTTTTTCGTAAAACTTATGTTTACAAGAAGAAAACAAATCAAAACTTTTTTTGTATTGTCTGGAAATAGTTCACTCTAGTGTGTATCTGTTAATTTATTTGTCATCAAAAGAGCACTTTGCCTAAAAGAAAGGACTGACAAGTGTGCAAAATGTTTACAATCCTTTGTGAAATTGTAGTTTATCATTAGTTTGTATCTGTAAGTTATTGTTATAAATATTATCTGTATTTTTTGTTACATACAACTTTATACTTTGAGGCTTGTATCTGTGAATTTGCAACTGAAATTTATTTTGCCAATGTTTTCTGATGAACTGAATAAAGCTTCTGTTGTAGCATGCCATGCAAACACATTATTGTGTTTGTGGTTGATGCATTATGGCTGTAAATAACACTATAGTTTAAAAGCCCACCATTCTAAGTTTATTAAACATTTTCCATTATTGTGAAAGTTTCAGTCAATTTGTCCTTTTGGTGTGTGTTTTCGATAGTAAGTTGACTTTAATGTCTTTCAAATATAACAACTCTTAATTTAAAAAAATTCATTTTGTTTGGGCTGTGTTGGGAGTACATTTCAATAGCAAACTTATTTGTTGATTATTGCACTTAACAAAAGAACTCATGAAAACATCTAATTTGGCAAATTGTCTCTTTCGGACTCACTAATAAAATTAATGTGAAAGAAAAGGCAGAGCACTTTTCAAAACAATCTTTTGGGGTATCCCGTGTCAGAAATGAAAAATGGACCGTCAGCGTGCATTTCTTCAGGGGTGACAAAGGGGGCTGAGGAGTCTTCGGAATTTCTGAGCAACGTTTCTGGAGAAGAGACCGTTTTCTCTTCCTGCTGAGTACTCTGTAGGGGTTGTGCCTCAGAGCTGAGATCTGAACTTCACTTTATCCTAAGTCATGGCGGATGCTTGCCGTGGAATCATAGAAGAAAGTAATGCACCCTCATTCATTTATGCAATTTAAAGAACTAAGTCAGCACTCATTTCTTGTCTTTCATATACCAGTCAGGAAAAATAAAAAGGTAATGAGGGAAAAAATCTTAAGAATCTTAAGTTTTTAAGTCTTTGTTTAACTTAGCAGATTTACATCTGGCTGAGGACTGGAAGTAATAGTGGAGTATTTGTAACTCTATTCTGGTAATCATAAATGCAACCAGAAAGCACTCATGTGGACGTAAGTAACTATCTGCCTCAAACCAGAAGCAACAAAACTACATTTCACGAAGAGAGAAAGAGGGAAAAAAACTGTTTTGTTTTGTTTTAACCTGCTATTGCACTTGGCCAAAAACAAAGAGTGACTGTTGACTATAGTCCTTCTATCTAATGTGGTGAAATTGATGCTGATCACTTGGGTTTTGGTCTACCTGTCCCAGGCATGAAGTGGTGCGGTCAGCTTTACCTTTACCAGATGTCCAGGAAAGCCCTTGTAGTCTAGCCAAGCTCTGCACTGTTAGCGGCTGATAGCATTTCCCAGCTGGATATAATTGGCATCATTTAGCTCAGGAGGTGCTTGATTGTGAGTGCTCGTTCTCCTCTCTCTCTCTCTCTTTTGTCTTTTTCCTGGACTCACCACCCTCTGACTGCTCAGAAAGTTTTTACAAACCACATCACTACCCTTTTTAGTTCCAAAGATGAATGCCCAAAGTTGAGGCAAATCTTCCATAACAGAGAGGTTCAGAGCTGTCAAAATGAGATTTATTTATCTTGCATTTAAAGTTGTTAATGTTAATAATGAAATGAGACAGATATGAAAGTACTAAAAATTTATGTGATACAAACATATAACTATGTTTTCATTTCAATTGGTGGAACACAGAGGTCCTAATTTTATAACTTGAAATTAGGAAAGAATTGAAGTATTTTCATGTCAGTAATGCTCAATGTAAGCAACGGTGTTTATTTGCTTAAAATTGGGGGTGATCAAGCAGTTTTTATGAATATTGTAGGTAGACTTTTGTTGGACGAGCAAAGCCCTGGATAACAAGTAGTTACCTCTTAGGCATTCAGAGATTCATGAGCTCAAAGAGGGTAAAATAACAGGTTTGCTATGCAAATCAATTGAATCACCAATTCAAACACTGACACTGAAGTTACACTAAGTCAATACCTTTAAGTGGTTCTTGTTAGTAGGTAGCATAAACATTTAGCGGTAATTTCACATTATGCAAACGTCATTCTTAGAAGGCCACATTATTTTTTCAAATGATAAGTACATCTGTTTTGAGTATCTCATAATAAACACGGTTAGAATCATAGTTCATGCTTTTAAAAATTGTTGCAGGCATTTGAAAGCTGATAGCCATAGTGTTTCTTGAGTTGGTAAATTATGCATGTAATTACTCTAGTAGCATTATGAGACTAGATGGGATCTTGGGACTTTGTTATGGCATGGAGGGTTTTACCTGGTAGTTCAAGAAATGCTTCTATTTAATAAAATACACAGAACAAGAGTTATTTGAATGGCCAAAAGGACATTAGCTCAGGAAAACTCAGTGACCCTCACCCCAGTAAATAAAGGAACCAAAATTAACACTGATTTTTGCTCTTTTGAAGCACAACTAAATTTTTGAAAAGAGAAATTGGTTTGAATTCAGAACAAGTTCAAGTACACTAAATAATGTCTAAGAAACATCTGCTTGAATTTAATCACATAGTAAATACTATTTTATAGTCTGCTTTCCCCATAATATTAATAAACATTTTTTCAAGTGAAATATTTATCTATAACACCATTTTAATTGATACATAATACAACATTGCTGAGATGAAACCTTATTAGCTATGTATGAAGGCTGTTTCTGTTCTTTCACCATAATGATCTAACAGTGTGAGCACTTTCAGTGTGCCCTGAGTGCCTTAGATGTATTTTGTTAACTGTTTACAGCCACCTTATGAACAGATTCTATTATCACCATTATTTTACAAATGTAGAAATTTAAAAGGGGTATGTCCAGGGTTTCAGTGAGTATTACCAAAGCCTGTACTTGAACTTCGCAGCTCAGTGACCCCAGAGACCACGTCCTTGTGTGCTTTGAGCATTCCTTGTCTTAGGTATCATCACAGTGAGCCTCTTCACAGCTACCTTTTTATTCACATTCTGTTTCTCATGTACAAATTCTTAGAAGTGGAGTGGATTTGCATGCATAGTTTTAAGGTTCTTGGAAGTCATTAATTGCCCCCAGAATTCTGCACTAATTTGTGTTTCCACCAACAGTGCCTGAGGTGTTTTCCAGAGCACTTGTCTATCTTGCCTACCAGTGGAATTAATACAATCTTAATTGTTTTTCCAATTTGATGGTCAAAAAGATAACTTTTAAATCCTTATATTTTATTTGTTACTTGATATGAATTTTTTTTTTACATTTCAAAATAATTTCTTGATAAAAGTTTATAGAAACACAAGCTACCAGTTATTCTGCATAAGTGGCTAAGTGAACATTCGTTAGGATTTGTTCAGCTGAGGTATCATTCACTTGATACCAGATATTTTATTTCTGTACCTGGCACTCAATATCATCATATTTTATTAGAATTGTGAATGATTATATTGGTACATTTATGTATTTACATGGCCCTTCACACATTTCAAATGCATTTCCATACATCATCACGTCTCCACTCTATATGGGGGGACTAAAATTCAAAAAACTGATTAACATAATTAAGCCTTTGGTTTTAATATATAAGAGTTCTCCAGAGCACCAGTTTATTATTGTACATTTGTAGAGCTCTCAGGAGTACAAGTTCGTGAGTGTTTCCCCATTGTTTGGGTGTTATAAGCAGCTCTAAAAAAGATAGACGTCCATGTGCTCAGAGGACGTGAAGACTCCTGAGGGAACACACCCTCCCTTTCCCCATTGTGCCAACACGTGCGGTCCTCACCAAGAATCCACCAAGCATCTGTAGTTGGTGGGAACTGAGAGCAGCACTTAGGAGTGAACAGTATACGTGTGTGAGTACGGGGCCATCGCAGGATGAAAGATGGTTGTTAAAAAATAAGAGAAGAAATAATCCTGGAAAGAGCTTACTTTCCATTACATTCCACAGTGTAATATGGCAAACATTCTGTTGATTGAATGAAGTTGATAGGGAAATAATCAGAATAATGCTTATGCTTGAGCACACTAGGATAATTTCAAATTCCAAAAGAGCTCACCTTAAATTCTCCAAATGTTATTTTTCACTTCAGTAAATACCTTTGATATGTCTGTGGCATTTTGCTTAGCATGAGATGCAGGACACCTGGGTTTTTAGCACATTCTCTGATACCATTGAACTCTGCAACATGGACACTTGGCCTCCCTGAATGCCACCTTTCTTAATATTAAAAGGAAGGCTTTGTTATGAAGCTAAAGTGAGATGATGTAAGAAAAAGACATGATGAAAACATACCCTATTAATATAAAAGGAGGATAGTGGTAGGAGATGAGGCAAACTGAGCTAAGCCATTGGAGCACCAGGAGTCTGGCAAGCCCGGTCCTACCCCAGGCAACCCGGGAGGACAGAGTTTTGTCCATTCTTTACATAAGTCAGAGGTTTGAGCATCTATGCTGATAATGAGTTCCATGTTCTCAAATGAAGTTCTTTTCTTATCCTAACCTCAAAACGAATGGAAAACATATATTTGGTGTCTACAAACTCCCGTTTGACCTTAAAGAGTTTTTCAGGCAAGTGGTGGTGTCATCTTCTGTAATTTGGGTATAGAAAAATCTCTATATAATTTAGCTTGCAGAGGTGATTTGAGTGTTTGCAAAAACATTTTTTTAATGCAGAAGATTGAAAAGAAATGATTGTTATAAATTTAATTTAAAAATATGTACTTTCCAGAAACAAGGTGAAGTCCCTGGAGAACCAATACTAGTTATTAGCTCATTTCTTTCAGATGCACTAGGATGAGTCTGCTGCTTTGCCAGTATGGTTCTGAACCATGAAATTTCATTTTTGGTTGAAACTCCTCCAAGCAAGACCATGTGCAATTCGGCTAGTTATTGTTCATCCTTTAGAACATGGCCTGGTACAATTCATGACTGATTAAAACACGTCTTGGGAATTTTGGTATGTAAAGCAAGCTCCTCATCAGGGCTTGGAACTTGCAGAAGATTAGTAATAGAAGGAAGATGGGAGAAGGAGAAGGAAAATTCTGACAAAGACATGGATCCCATCCTCTAACAGGCTTACACTAATGTTAGGGTAGAAGAAGAGAGACCAAGGTGAAGTGGATGCAGCCAGAGTCTGCAGGGAATTCTGGAGTTCTGAGGAGTGCTCTGAGCTCACACAGGTCTGCGGACAAGGTGCCAAGCACCAAAGATGGCAGAGTTGCGGTGATTCTGAGCTGGCCCAGGAGCAAGCAGGTCAGAGGAGGAGTTGCCACCTCTATGTGTGATTCACCTGCTAGAGCACTACTCTGAGAGCAGGCTTCCAGCCTCTGGGAAGTATGACTTCATTCTGATCTGTCATGGGCACTTGTGGAAACTGTGGTGGCACCAGGTCTACTGAAGCTGCATTACAGACAAACAGAGACAAGGAGAAGCACTGCAAAGACTTTGAAATCATGTAGTTCGAAGTCCTGGTTTTGCTACACCTCCTGCAGTGACTGTGGGCAAACTATTGAAGTGTTCTTGTGTCTCAGTTTTCTCATATACACTGTGAAATAATAATAGCACTATTCCCAAACAGTTATTGAGACAATGCAATAAGATAATATCTAGAAAGTGCATAAAGCCTGAATATTATCTATTAATTATTATTCTTTGGCAAAGTTACTCTTTCCAACAGAGGGTAAAAATGCCACTAGCTTTCACATATCCTTTCTCCCTTCCTCATCTCTCTTTTCCTGGTGAATAACTACTCATCTTCTAGGGCCCACCTCAGGCATTATCTTCCTCCAGGAAGTCTTCCCTCCCTGTCTGTTCCCCACTTCTCACCCCAGCCCAGTGTGGCTCAGTTGTCGCCCTTGTGTCCCATCATTTCCTCAAAGGATATCTCTGCTTCACACATTTGATTATAATTTATTCTTTCTCAAGTTTGTTTCAAGGTTAGTCTTTGAGAAACATCAGAATAAGGACTGTTCATCTGAGGGTCATTGACAGAGCAGGCTCTTACTGAGGGTAACTACATCAAGCCTGCTGGAACACAGACCCCTGGGGGCAGCCTTTCTCCTGCTGGCTCCTCAGCCCAGGCTCCACCTTGGCCCATGGAGGGTCTCCAACTTGGATAGACCTGTTTCCAGTTCTCTTCAACTAAGCAAAACAGACAGGCTATTATCGAGTAATACAGGCAAGAGAAGCAGCCAAGGCACATGTTTGTATCTTAGTTACCCCAACTGGCTGACTCCCTAGCCTGCAGTTACTGGGTAATTGCTCAATCTTCCACTTGGTTTTTTTGTGTGTAAATGTGGTTGCAGAGTCCTTCATTTTTGTTGAGTGGCCCCTCCCGTCATCTGCCTAATACAGCTTAAAACATAAAATTTACCTCTTGCCATGTCCACAGTAGCACTTTTAGGCTGTCAGCTGACCTCTCTCCATTAATATTCCAAGTGGGCTGAAATATCTGGATAGGGGGATAATTTTCAATTGTCTTTACAACCTGTATTCTGATTAATCTGCTGTCAACTCTTTTTTGGTTTGAGAGGAGAAGAAGCCACAGACATATGCATGCACACACGCACGCGCACACAAACAACTCAGTCATAAGTTCACATGCTGCAGACTTTCTGTACTTTGGCCTCAGGTTCAGGAAATCCCTTTCTCAGTAATCTGTCACCATGGCTCATTGTAGTTAGGAAATGATCAGAGGGTTTGGTCTCAGTAAGAGCCTCGTTCCAACCTGATCCTAGTTCAATCTTACTACCTATGTGACCTTGGGCATATTACTTACAATTCATTACGTGCCATTTGTTTTAACTCTTGGAATGTCTCTAGAATCCACACACTTTCCTACATCTTTTCCACTAACACCTACTGAAGCCACCACCTCTCATCTGGACTATTATAATAGCTCCACAACTGTTATTTTGGTTTCCATCCCTTCTCTCCCAAAATGTATTCACACAGCTCTATTTAAAACCCAAGATAGCACTTCTCTGCTCAAAATTCTCCAGTGGCTTCCCCTCACATTCAGAAGAAAATTCAACATCCTGCATGACTTTCAAAATTCCCAAGACGTGATGGCACTTGTCATCTTCTGCACTTGCCCTCACTCACTCACTCACTCACTCACTCACTTCCAACCATACTGGCCTCCTGGTCTGCAGGAAAGTGGGTGAGATAAAACAGTGCTTAGAAATTCAGAACAAGACACATCAAGTCTGCCACTTCTGTGTAACCCCAGGAAAGCGGCTTTACCTCATGGAGCCAGTTTTCTCTTCCAAAGTGAACACACCACTACCTACCTACACAACAGCGTTACCATGAAGTTTAAGTGATATAGGAAATATAAAGCAGTTAGCCCAGGAGCTGGAATACGATTGGCCGTAGATCAAGAAGTGGTGGCTACTGGAGTGAGGGGTGAGGCAAAGACTTGGTGGAAGGGAGCAGGTGGTGTGAAGTGGGAAGGCGGTGTAGGAGTGTTCCCTGAAATACTGAGACAGAATAACACCCTTCCTCACAACCAGGTCTTCAATTTCAAGCCTAATTTCTGCTGAAGTTCAGCCCAAGCCCTTTCTTTTGATGTTCTTAGCAGAAATATTTATACTCCTTTCTATCACTTAGCCATCTAAATGCACTGTTAATCTCGCCTGCACAGCCCTCAGCTCTATTGCTCTGGCCTAACGGAGGCCAATCCCTGGAAGAATTTATTCCTCTGAAGCCCAATTCATCTTGATTGTCTCTCATGCCCTGACTTCAAGTTCTCCCATCACTACTCAGCTGTGGGTTCCATTTAATAAAGGCTCCACTCATACTGAGGGGGAGTTCTCAGTCTTTGCCAGTGAAATTGGCTCACTTATTCTTTAGGCTTCATGGTATTTGCCTGGTTTCACTGTTGAATGAACACTGGTAGCCCGATGGCTCTGCCAAGTCCATTGTTTGCTCTTTGAGCAGATACCCCATGGCCACACTTATCCATTGCCAAGGAAGTGGCCAGTGTTTGCTGTTCAGACTCTCACCTTTCTTCCTACGCAAATCCACACTAGCCCAGGTCCGATGTCTGCTAAATATTTTTCTTTGTTCAACTGTAGGTTCAAGACTTCAGTGTTCCTGGGTCAAGAGTTTCTTTTGGGCTATGGAGTCTCGGAATAAGTAGATGTTGGGCCAGAATCTTCTAGAGTAGTTGGAATTTTATTAAGCTAAATGAGCAAATAATGTAAAATAATATTTAATAATTCAGGGAATGGGGTAAGTGCTGTCCATTGGACCTAAATAACAGCACTGAATTCATTGGCCAGCAAGTCAAGGAAAAACATAAAGATAGCTGCTGTGAGCTCTCTTGATGGGCTTTGAGGATTTCCCCAAACTGACCAGATTGTTTAATCTCCAAGAGGCTCTGTGGACCTCAGGAGTCAGGAACTGCAGAGTACTTTAAAATAATTGAAACATATGTCCCATCTACAAGTATTTCTTTACAAAGCAATGACTTGAAAAAGTAATATTTTAATGAGCCGTCTAATTCAGTGGTTCTATAATTTTAAGATACTCAAGAGTTATCCTGAGACTGGAGAGATGTTAGAAACTCTGATTTTCTAGAGATCCTGATTTGCCACATCTGAGATGGAGACCAGAAATCTGTCTTTTATAAGCACCCTGAGGGATTCTGCAGCAAATGATTAGAAATTACACTTTTGAAAAACTCTGGGACAGTAGGAGGAAAATTAAACAGCAGTTTCATAATGAATGATTTCACCTCTGCAGGTGCTAATTCACATAATGTGTGCCTTCATTTAGCTACTGTTCATTTATTAAGGGTTTTCTGTGAGCAGGCGGCTGAAACTACATTATGTTTACTTCTCACAACAACACCACAGGGTGAGTTATTCTCATTCCCACTTTGCAGACCATACGATTGAGGTGCAGGGTGGCAAAAAAAGCTTTCTCGTAGCCTGGAATTTGAACCGAAGTCTTCGATTTTTATTTTTTCCCCTGAACTAGCCTTGAGGAGGGTTCAAAACATTATAACAAACATTTGGGTTATTTTGTTTATACCAAAAATTCTTCTTTGCTGATTTTTTTTGAATTCCATGAAAACCTTTCACTGAGATGCTATTTGGCACTACACTGTTGCCAAGATGTGAGTCAGTCCCCCGGGCGCGTGCACTTGGTGCCCTGCACCCACTTCTTCTCACGTATTCAGACAGCTTGGCTCGTCACAGAGACCCTGGCTTGAGCCTAGTTTTCTAGTTTTTAGGTAGGAAATCTGAGTCACCAAGAGACAGGGCCAATTTTATTTTTTGGATGGGGGAGTATATTTTCTCCACCTGGTATTGTAACCTGCCTGAATGTAACCACTTTTTCTAAAAATGATAAGGACCCAACATACTTGGTGTTGTCTGAGGTTATTACTGTATGAAAATCTCTTTTCCAAAGCAGCTGACAGTGGGAAATACAGAGAATCAGTGTTAACACACAAGTCCTGTGTGCCTCAAAAATAATAATAATGGCCCAAGCTGGAGTCATAACATTAATGCTTTGATTGTCTTTTAAAAATTTTGCTGCACTTTTAAGATGGTGAAGCTGGGCGTGAGCAGGAAGACAGCTCTAGTGGAAGACTGCTGTCTCCTCTCAGATTTCTGTTGATATCTTATGTAATTTTTCTTCCCTTCCCTTCTTTTCTCTGAAGAATGATGAGCAAGGTGACAAAAGCCATCTAAGAGTCTGAATGACTGAGAGGGAAGGAGCCTGGTGAGTCTGAGGCTTTACTGATGGACTAATAGAGCAACTTCAGCCCCTACATTGAATATTGAGCCAACATCTTGGCAGAATGATTGGTGTTTGTGTAGGACACAAGATCCTGGACTAGAAACTTCAGGGATGCTTTGGCAGAATAATAGCAGAGATTTATACAGCAGCTGCTTGTCTCATCCTTGGACTTTTCAAAGCTTCCTCCATCTTTCATCTCTTGAGGCATAAGAATTCCTCTCTTGTAACAATACTTTAATTCCATTTTAATATCCTTATCCATCAAAGAGAGTTTTACAGTCTAATTTTATGGCCTTAGAGCACACTCATACTACATATTGCAACTATTTGAACTGCTTCATAGAGACATATGGGGCCACTACATTAGCCCTGAGATTTCCAGTCACACGAATATAATTCATAAATTATTTTACCCTTGTAAGTCTGGCCCTAATAACCATTGATCAAACAGGAGATTTCAAAAGAGAATAGGGATAATTTGATCATAGCCACTGTTGAGCTTGTTCATCCAAATCCTTTTAAAGCTTCCTTTGACAAAACATAACTTCTAGCCATGGTGAAATGAGGAGAGACTGGCTGGATAGAGAAGCTTATCTCTTTGCCAGTGTAAGATTTTCCCCCAACCTCATGTACTTCATCTTATTTTCCATAACTCTGGGTATGAAACACATCATCTCCCTTTCCAGGGTATTTTGAGGCTCAGCAGGAATTTGGTTGGGGCATATTTTCCTGAGCATCTGCCTGAATTCTCCTGCCTTAAATATTTAAAATCTCTCTTCTTTTAGTCATGCTCACAGACTGAGTGCCTTGCAGAATGCTGGAACAGTCTGTAGAGATCATCTCATCCAATACCCTCATTTTAATCTCTGAACCCAAGTTTCCCTCTCTTCTAGCGTCTCCTTAGAAATGAAAACAAAAAGAATCCAGTTTGGGCCCCTGGCCTGAATCTCCAAGGGATGCCCTGGGCTCTGCTGAATGATTTGCTTGCCAGCAGCATCTCTGTGGCATCACCGAACTGCCCCCAAGTCTTCATGACACTACCTGCTCGTACCTTAAAATAACTCGCAACTGGAAACCTCAACCTCAGTCTCTGAATTCTGTCATTCTATTTCTTTTCAGCTCAGTTTTTTTTCTTTCGTGAAAGAGCTCTATTACCAAGACTTCATTGTGAGTGTGCTCAGCCTTATTCTCTAGGAGGAAAAAAGGAAAACAAGGCAAAGGTGCGACCTGACATTTAGTGAACACTTACTATGTGCCAATAGTACTCGGCACTATGCTGAGTACTTACATGTGTTAACTTCTTCAATCCTCCTTAGATCCTGTGAGTTAGTTATTACCATTCCTGTTTCACATTTGAGGCACTGAGAGTAGGTCACAAAGCTTGTAAGGTGTAGAGCCAGGATTTTAACCCACACAGTTTAGCTTCAGAATACACAGAGGTGGGCAAAAGCATGTTAAATTATCAGCCATCATTACCTAAGAGATAAGTCCTAAGCAAGGATGTGAAATAATAAGAATAAGAATAAGAAAAATGATACAAATAAATAATATTGTACAATAATCAATAAATAAATATTACCAGAATAAAATTGTTTTATATGAATAACTGTAAACCTACTTTTTTCCAACCTCTGTATATTCTTTCTCTTTTTTGTCCTCACCTGAAGACATTTTTTCATTGCTTTTAGAGAGAGAGGAAGGAGAGAGACACTGATATGTGAAAGAAACATTGATTTGGTTGCCTTCTTATATACACTCCAACCAGAGATCAAACCTGCAACCTGGGTATGTGCCCTGATGGGAAATTGAACCTGTGAACTTTCAGTCCATGGGACAGTGCTCCAACCAACTGAGTCACACCAGCCAAGGCTACACCTGTATATTCTTAATTGTTATGCTATTCTGTCTCCAAAAAAAGAAGGTGTAAACAAGAAATCATCTCACATTACCAACTCTGGTAATTAAAAAGGACCTGGTTATTTTATATATTCCAGTGAAATAACTCTGAGACCTTATAGTAAGCACAAGCCTGCCTTTCTTGCTTCCTACGATGCTAGCTTCTAGAAGCTCAATTATACTTCCTCAGTCCAGGAAGTTCTTTATTTGCATGGCCCTAGAGAGAGAACACTGGTTGTCTGTTGAAGATTACCATTCTTTTGGCTGCTGTGCCATGTGGTTTCACTGAAACATTGGCAGACTAAAGGCTTGGTCATGAACCCCACCCAGCAGCCTGGCAGTCCTGGAGCCTGATACAATCCCTGCTCCTTAAGAAGGGCGGTGATATCAGGCCCCTGTTCCTGTCCTGGGACAGCTGGGAGTTCTCCAAGTGTAGAGGAGAAGAGAGTGCCTCTCTTCTGATCCCTGTTCTGGGTGTACTCACCTGTAGAATCTCCCTACCTCCATAAACTCAAGTTCACAGTCATTTACATGCATGGTTGGTTCTATAATTTCTCTATTTTATACACATGCCCACACATACACCCTGTAGCCATTTTCCCCAAGACACTTCTACAAGGGCCTGGAGCCAAGAACCAGCCCCTTCCCCTAACTCTGCACTCTAGCCCTGAAATCTCAGCCTCAAAAGCCATCCTATTTCCTGTTTCAGGATAAATGACATTTCCTCAAAAGAAATCCCCCCAACTCCTCCCTAACAACTCCTTATTCAAGGTAGGGCATGATAAGGTGCTACAATGGTAGCCACTCCAGGTTTTCATGAGAAGAAACTTTCTTTAAACACTCTGGTT
This sequence comes from Tonatia bakeri, assembly GCA_004024845.1. Taxonomy (NCBI): domain Eukaryota; kingdom Metazoa; phylum Chordata; class Mammalia; order Chiroptera; family Phyllostomidae; genus Tonatia; species Tonatia bakeri. Next base: position 59,019 of record PVIA01004655.1, read on the forward strand.
GATCGCCCCAACATTTATTCTTCCCTACAGACATAGAGATACTAGGTGAGTTAGGTCAGGAGGAGTCCTGGCAATGGTTAGCTCCTTACTCCTCTTTCAGCTGGGAGCCATCTGCCCTTCGGGAACAGGCATTCTGCTCTGCTGTTATTAGAGAACTTGGCTCATGTGTTGTAAGCTTCCTACTAATGGTCCCCAGAATTAGACAAATTGAGCCCTCAGTCACAGGCAACACTGGAAAGCTTTAGCCCCTCCCCAATGTGGTGTTGCTCCTGCACACTTACTATATGGGAGCACCAACAGCTAGAGTTGTCATTCACCAAAAGTGTCCCTAAGACCTGTGGACTATCTCATCCAAGCCTCAAAACATCCCTATGAAGAAAATTGGAGTTTAGATTAGCCAAGTGACTTACCAAGATCATACAGTGAGTGTCTTAGCTCACGTCTTTACAAAACAACGCTTGGACAAAACTCACATACTAATACTTTATTAGGATCTGTGTGTGTGTGCAATTTCAGGGAGTTATAAATGAAGGAAAAGGAGAAGTGAGGCAAGGAAGGAAGGAAAACGGATTCCAAGTGGTGCTTTGCTGAGGGCTTCTCTCTGCAGCTGTATGCTTGGTTGCATGGCATTCTCTGGAGAGTCTGGACATCCATGCAATGAATGCTGTGCCTGAGAACAACTCATCACAAGGAGTGGGGCACACAGTTGCTCTGCAGGCTTCTTCCTATCTCTCATCTTTCTTTTTATTGTCTGTCTCTCACATGGTGTTAATTTTCTTGCACTTTCAGTTTGTGTCACCTGTCCCCTCTCAGCAAACATTTTGGGAGGGCAGAGCCTCATGGTCCTGTCAGCTGGTCTTAGGTGCTGAAGTCGCTGTGACTTCTGCTACAAAGGGCTCAGTGAGGGGAGAGACCACTGGCAGCATCACAGGGAAAGACCTGGACTTTTTGTGGCTGACTTGCCCTGAAGCCTGCTGGGCTGAGCACAGCAGATGATCCTGGGACAGGTAGTAAGTGGTGGGGCACAGTCAAACCCACGACAGTGCTTTTCTAGATAGAGCCCAATCTTGTGACCACTTGTGCTATAGTTCACAGTCAAGGAATAACCAACCTCACCCAAGAAAAGTCGGTTCAATACTGTGCTGATTATCAGGAGAAGGGCCAAGATGGGATCTTTATCAGTTAGGGCTTTCCAGAGAAATGACCATTAGGATAGATTTGGATAAAGAGAGAACTTTGTTTTAAGGAATTGGCACATGTAACTGACTATGGGGCTGCAAGTCTGATATCTGTAGGGAAGGTTATCAGCCTGGAAATTCAAGTAAGAGTTGGTGTTGCAGTCTTGAACCTGAAGTCAGCAAGACAGGTCAAGCAGGCAAGAAACAGGCAGGATGTCTATGTTGCAGTTTTGAGACCAAAATTCTACCTTCTCAGCTTTTGCTCTTCAGGCCTTCAAATGATTGGATGTGGCAGCAAGATCAAAACCAAATGAGTGGGCACCATAGCCTAGTCAAGTTGGTACACAGAATTAACTATCACAGGATCCATCCTTCATCTGGAAATTAGACGATATTAAGAATTGCTCCTTGAGGGCACTGAGAGAACTTAGAAGTTAGTAGACTGAGGAAACCAGTTTCCAAGCAGAATCTATAGCAGTTGTTACTTCTTTTATCTTAATAAAGCATCCTTCCAATGCCTTGTGGCTAGTCTGCATTCAAGCTGGGGAAGACATTTCTAGGCTCTCCAGTAACTTGGTTTGCTCAGGTCTCTGCCCAGAAGGGTTCTTTGTGCCTATATTCATGATAAATGACTCTAATGAAACTCTCTGAGAGGTTTAACTTGTTCATATAAGAAGTAAGAGAAGGAGATGTTTCCCCCTACGGTGTTCCCTTGGCACAGGTATCATCAGAGCAAAGTCCTTCAAACTGATGGCATAGTAGACATGGTTCCTGGTAATGAGGCAACTTTGAAAGGCCAGATAGCTGTGATTCCCTGAATACCAATAATGACTACAACATCAGGGTAGGTACTCAACATACAGGATTCATACCCATACCACAAAGTGGGAATTTACCAGATAATAAAATTGAAATATGCAGAATTTTACTAACTCACCCAACTTCCCTGAGTGAGAAATGGCTGACCTAAAGAGAGCTATTTTTCACTGTAATTGGAATTGGAAACTACCAATTAGTTGTGACAGCAGTTCTGAATACCTAAGGATTGGGGTGAGCCTGCCAAGACTGGTATCTCACTTACAGTAGGCAGATGGGGAAATGGGCTTCAGACAAGATGTCCTTGCTGGGGAAGCAGCCTTTATTTGACAGCATGACCCTATTTCAATGACATCTTATACAACTCCAGTTGGTGTGGGATGGAAGAGCCGAGCACCACCTAAGACATCCTCCTGTCTCCACCAACAGCCCCCAAGGCACTGTCGTAAAATTGCAAAACAAGGTCAAAGTTTGGGAAGTGCCACCTGCCCCCAGCCACGAACTCAGCATGATCAGTAGAGTACTATCTATCTAAAAAAGTCCTCCCTTGGGTAGTAAGGTGTTGACATGAAACTCTTCTTATTTCAGTTTCTGTTCACAATAAATGCCAAGTTCCCAAATAAATTGTGAAACAGACTGCTATGGCTTGTCTACAGCATTTTGGGTATAAAAGGGCCAAATTGTTAGAGATTGGAAATGATCTTGTGTAGAAAAGTTTAGAAAGTCCTTTCCCTACTATCATCTCACTTCAAGGGAAAGCAACTTCAGTGGGTTCACTTGGAGAGTTGGACACCTGCATCCCCTAATTGGCAGGCACAGGGAACCCAGGGATGATGAAGTGAGGAAGGCTTGGCCAGCTGCTCTGCCAGTGAAGCAGAGGAGAAATGCTATGTTAGGAAGGACCTGCACTTTCAGAGTGTTTGTGTGTAAAAGTAAACCATGGTGGGGTTTTTAAAAAGATCTTTAATGGCCACCCAAAAGGAACTAAAAGCCCAGCAGAAGAGAAACTGGAGGAAGATTCATAGGGGCAGAGGAAACAGAAGCAACTGTCAGACTAGATTGCATTTCCCCTTGATGGAGGGAATGCAGGCACAAGTCCATTGCTGCAGATCAGCCCAGTACAGCCTTTCCTGCCTCCTTGTCCCCCCTCCATTCCTTTGTTTCTCCTGGAAGGGTGAGCAGTGGTAGCGATGCAGATGGAGGAGGAGAAGCAGCAAGAGGCAGTGGGACTGAGACGGGCCACACCCCTTTGACATCCCTGGCAAGATTTAAGGCTGTGCTTTTGACTTTAAGTGGCTGCAGAACTTTCTTTCACATAAAAGGAAACAGATAAGTTATGGGTTTCTCCAAATTCTCATCCAGGATAGGGAGAAACTACTACTCTCAAAGACGGGGTTTTAAGGGACAGTGTGTGATCAAAATCTACTTTTATTTGTCTGTACTCACACATTCTGTTTATCTAACATACTGGTTTTGTTATGTGATGAATTATATACTCTCTGACTTCTTCCTGTGTATTCTAACTTAACCTTCAAGACATCAAAGATCAAAACTTTCTATGTGACAGTTCTTGGAACATTTGACAAAAGCTTGTCCTGTCTCTCCTGAACTCCTAGCTATGCTCATTTCTGTGGACCATGGCCTTGCAGCTCCCTTGCCCCTGGGCTTCCTCCTCCATCACTGCTGCCCTTGGTCTTGACTCTCATCCATATGGAACCCAAGCCTATGTCAACCACTCCGACTGTGGAGGCTCTGTTCTCTTTGGTGACTGCAAGAAGAATTCTTAATGGTCTTCAATGGTAAAATGACTCTGAGCACGTGAGGACTTCTGACCTTTGCTTTCTCTTCCCTCAATCATCAAGCTCGGGTCCATAAGCTCTGCTACAAAAACATCTGCCAAGATCTGGGTACCAGTGACTGTGGCCACAGCTTTCAACTTTCTGTCCCATTACCAAAGAGTTTCACCAATCCCCCTCTCAACATTGCTTGCCTTTAACCATCTCCTGAACCGTTTTCTCCTCCTTCAAAGAGGATTTTATATTACTCTCTACTTATTTTGCATTGACTTTGGCATGTATCAGCGTTAACCATTCTTGACATTTTGGTCTGTTCTTTAGAAAAAACCTTGTACAACATTTCAACAGGAACTACCCCCTAGAAGTGGTATCAGATAGCATCTGCCATCGTAGACAGCAACGGTGCTGTTTCCCAAGATATCTTTATGGGAAACAGCTGGCCCCTGCCTGCGCCATCTGACAGATAAACGGCACTGTCAAAACCTAAGCAGGCTTCTTTTTTCTTGGGATGAGGGAAAACAAAACACTAGTGAGTAAACAGAAAATTACCATGCTTTCTTTTCTCTTGTTTTTTTGAATATATTCAAATCTTTTTCTAAAGAGAAAGTTTACCAACAAAATTTGAATGATTTGAATGCAAGTTAGTAGATCAGCCAAGCAAAACATTAATTCAAATTAAAAAATCATTATAAATATAATTTAAGCCTTAAAGTGCAGAGAAAGGACCTAGCAGCCTATTCTAGCAATTTCAGTACAAGCGGCACATGCAGCTGGTGTGTGTGAAATGATTTATGGATTGAGTATCAAAAGGAAAGTTGTCAGTGTCAAGGCCATCATCCCCCAAACTTGCAGAGATGATCATATTTCACTGGAATCTGTAGAGTAACTGGTATTAGGTTGATATAGTAGTTTTATTTTTTCAAATACATTCGTGTAAGTTTAATTTAGTGACAAATTCCAGAATGCAACAAAAACACAAGTTAATTTCATTTTGATGATTAGAGCTTGTTTTGCCCTCCCTCCATTACCAAGCACCACCCTGAGCAGCCTACCTTCTCTATTGAATGATGTGTTCAAAGGCCCCCATTTACCCATTGTTGCTGACAGCACTGATGCTGAGACTATTTCTGTGTGAAGCACTCTCAAGATGAAAGTTTCATGCAGCCTCGAGGAACAAATTATAATCCCCTCTGAGTGCATCTGCCACAGGGATTCCTAACTCTAACTGGGCAGTCCCTTCAGCTGTGGACACTGTGGATAATGTCAAGAGGTATCTCCAAATTCTCCTACAAAAACTTGAAGAACTAAAATAAAAAAATTAAATGTCACTTGGATCTCTTCTCTCCCCTTCCCTTCTCCCATATAAATTGCCATTGAACGAGCAATAGTAGAAAAATCTAGAATCAAACTCATCATCTTCTCTCTACAAAGTAGCTCTTCTTTCTCGATTTTGAGTTTATACTAATGATTCCAGCATGCCTAACACAGGAGGTGCTCAGTAATTGTGTCTTTGCCTGAATTGGAAAACCTGTCTAATATTTGCAACACTATTGTATTTTAAAATTATTAGCTTTTACACTTATTTAGGCCTTGCAACATCCCTGAGGCCCTGAATATTGAGAAGAGAGAGATATGTTAACACTTGGACATGGAATTGCTTAGTGGCGGATCTGGAGTCAAAATTATTATTTCCTAACTTAAACTTATTTGTTCTCTTTCCCAGATTCCATTAAAATTATATACATATAAATACCTAAATATTTATATATGGTAACAGTAACTCAAATAAAGAAAACTCAAGAAATAAAAACACATATATTTTCTTTTTTTTTTTTAAGATTTTATTTATTTATTTTTTTAGAGAGGGAAGGGAGGGAGAGGGAGAGAGAGAGAGAGAGAGAAACATCAATGTGCGGTTGCTGGGAGACATGGCCTGCAACCCAGGCATGTGCCCTGACTGGAAATCGAACCTGCGATGCCTGGTTCACAGCCCGCGCTCAATCCGCTGAGCTACACCAGCCAGGGCAAAAAACACATATATTTTCTACTTATGTTGATATTTAGGAGTCCTTTGCTGGAACTAAACTGCCATCAGAGCAATGTTGAATGTTCATAGTATCATAAAAATAATGAAAAACATATTAACTGACTCGGTTTAAAATGTGTTCTATCAATCAAGAAAAAAACACCTTCACTAAAATTGATGTGATATATATTGTTCTTCCTCACTAGTCTGTAAGCTCTAGGAGGGCAAAGACCAAAGCAACACGTTCCTCATTGTTCTCCCTGCACCTTGCTGCGACTAACTAATGCTGTCACCTGAATGAGTATGAACAGTGGCTGTGTAATCAACTGCTCAGTTATAGTTCTTATTTGTTTTTCATTTATAAAGAAGTGGGTTCTTTACTAGCCTCTGTCAAAACAAGGGGGAATAAAACATGGCCTCTTCCTTGAGGGGTTCACAGCCCAGCAAGGAAGACAGGTTTATAAATAGATGTTTGTGACACAAAACAGTCAGTGCTCTAGGAGATGTTGGAGCTGAACACAGATGACAGAGTATCTAACTCCACCCTTGGAAATCAGAAAAGCTTTTCTTCTTTCTTTTTTTTTTTCCTGTTTGGAGTTCTTTTTTTTTTTTAATTGTCATTTTCTTTTATTGTTGTTCAAGTACAGTTGTCTCTATTTTTCCCCCACTACTCCCCCAATCCTGCCACCCCCACTTCCCACCCTTGATCCTGCCCCACTTTGGTTTTGTCTATGTGTCCTTCACACATGTTCCTGAACTCTTCCCCCCTTTTTCCCCCATTATCCCCTCCCACTTCCCTCGTAAATGAGTGGATCAAAAAACTGTGGTACATTTACACAATGGAATATTATGCAGCAGAAAGAAAGAAGGAGCTCCTACCCTTTGTGACAGCATGGATGCAACTGGAGAGCATTATGCTAAGTGAAATAAGCCAGGTGGTGAAAGACAAATACCATATGATCTCACCTATAAGTGGAACCTAATCAGAAAATCTTTTCAAGGAAGAATTCCTTTTAGTTGGTTCTTGAAGTGTGAGAGGTCAGAGAGAGAAATGGTGGAGTACACAAAGACTTCTCAATAAAGAAATCTGAGAAAAAGAGTATTTTCTCTCAGGAACTTACAAGTTATTATTATCTAAATGGGCTCTTTGGGCTTTTGTTTTGTTTTGACATTTAGAATCATACAAATTATTCTCCATTAATCAAATTTTTTTCCTCCCTGGATTTTTTGGCTTCAAATACAAAGCTGCAGACCAATTGTTCCCCTTAGCTACATTCTCACGTGATGATTACTTTTTCCTAAATCTGAAAATTGTGATTTGAAGTGATAGTCAGCCTGACTACATTTGTGTTTTTCTGCTTATTTTGTTTTCACAACATTGTTTTCCACATTGTAAGACATAAATACCATTTATCAGCTGGTATCATTTATTTATCTTGCCCTAAATAAGTAACTGCTTGAATGAAGAAATAAAACCAAGATTCTTTAAAACAAACAATCAAAACATCATTTATACTAGTCTGAAGGGAAAAAAGAAATTTAAAAGTACACTTGGTAAAATCAATTGTATTAGACCATGAAAATGTTGATCTTGTTCCTTTATATCTGCATATTCAAGAGCTAAAAGTTCCTCTTAGAGATAAACAAAACATTGCTATGTTTAAAATGTCTTAGTGAATAACATAATCCTTTTTTTGGAGGAAACACCACCAAGTCTTATGCTAATAATAGTTATACGATGTTGTATGAGCATTAGCATGTTTACTTAGTATTTTGTTCAGAGTCAGAGTTAAAGAATAAGAACTGATTACAGTGCTGGTTACATGACTGTATACATTTGTTATAATTCATAGAATCATATTTAAAAGGTCAATTTTATTGGATGTAAATTTAAAAAATAAAATAATATAAATTTTTAAAGAAAGGAGATGAGAGTGAGGGAGTGAAAAATTGGACTTACAGTTAATTTGGAGAAAATTAAACTCTGAGTTCTTCCCCTGACACTGCTCTGGACTCCTTTCCAGGAGGCAAACACTAGGTACATTTCAAGCAGAAAAATTAAAACCAATTACCCACACAGCCAGGCCAAGAATGAAGAGCAGAAAACTTGGGATTTGACAAGAAGGAAAGAGATCCAAGACAGGAAATTGACTTGGTCAGACGTGTGGAAAATCAAGGCAACCCACAAAGCCATTAATGGAGGTCCCCATAAGACAGCCTCTGCCTCTGCACCCCGCCCTCAGCCCTGGCTCTCTCCAGCTGGAAGGATTTATTTCAGAGGAGCTGTGCCAGCATCTTCGAAGGGAAACACAGTCGGAGCACGTTTTACCAAATGATACTGCAAAAGAGGCACAGGTGGCATGCTGGAAGGGTCTTCCCTGGGAAGGAAAGAAGGAGACGACCACAGCCATTGCCCCTGATCTCAGTCTAAGGAAACTCAACTCCACTGAACAGATATCGCAGCCCCAAAGCTGAGCAAGGGAAAACCCAGTTAAGAAGGCTTCATTCTTTGAGAACAACAGAAGCAGTCTTGTCTCCCATTACTGAAACACAGGGAGAGGCAAACACATTAAGATGGTCATTAGAAATGACCTAAAGATAATGGGACTGAACAGCGTTAAAAAGGATATGGAAGTGGATTAACATCATTGGATAGAAGCCAGTGTTAGATCAAGCCTGCACAAGGATTAGCCAAAGAGGATATAGATTAATGCATAACCCTAAGCCAAGCACTTCTGTTAGCCCAACGGTTCATGCAGGGTTAGAACTGATTCTCAGAGAAAATGCTTTAGTTTTACATGAAAAAGAAGAAAAATATATATAGCCAATCTTTCAAGACAAAAATTAAAAATTGCTGCATGTTTGAATCCTGTATCATTTACTAGTGGCAATATCTTAGGAGGTTATTTTTTTATTTGTGCCTCAGTTTCTCTATCTGTAAAATGGGTGAGAATGTTAGTGCATATTTCATAGAATTGTTGTATTAAGTGATAATATGTGTAAGGCACTTTAAAGAGTGTCTGGCACATAGTAAGTGCTATATAAATGTTAGTTAATATGGTTGTCATACAATAAACATTCTAGATAAAAGTTGGTCTCTGTATGCCAATTGTAAGATGTAAATATCATTTATCAGCTGCATATATTCTAAAATAACCCTGAAAGCCGACCAAGATCTGTGAACCATACAGAAGTTTATTTATAAAATATCTGGAGTTTTCTTGCTGAGCTTTTTACTAAGACTTCCATTGATTCTTTTGAGATTTTTGGCCATGTGTTCTTTGAACCCAATTCCAGTATTGCTAGTTCCCCAAACCCTTATTATTAGAATAACAGTGAAGTGGGATAAATCCTGGGTTGGCAGTCTGATCACTCCGTGGCTAGTTATTTGTCTGAGTCACCTGTCAAAGTCACTTTCCTTTCCCAAGCTCATGATTCCTCTCATCACGGGAGAGGATTGGACCAGGGTAACATCTGTGCTGTCTTTGAGTTGTGACATTTTCTTATTCGATTACAACATTTTAGGTGATTTTTACATTTTTCATTTGAATATCTTTGTTGCTGAAATGAAGAATAAGGGGACTTTGCTTGTGATCTGATATGCTTCTCCAGGTGTCTCCTGGGCGTCTGTACCTGGGTACTTACTCCCTGCAGGGCCCCCCACCTCTGTATGTGAAAGCAGATCTTCACCTTTCCCATCATCTCATGCACCCTACACCGGTTCCCTCCTGAGAGTAACCCCACCATTCCCCTAGTCCCCAGCACAAAGCTGCAGATGCCCCTCATCTTCATTGTCTCTCTACATCTCCTTGGTCCATCTCCTCCCTGTCATCTTTAAGCACCTACCCATGTTCAGCCTCTTAAAACAAAAACAAAAAACTTTAGACAGAGGGGAAGGGAGAAAGAGGGGGGGAGAAACATCGATCAGCTGCCTCCTGTGTCCTGACCAGGAATCAAACCAGCATCCTTTCACTTTGCGGGGTGTCACTTTGTGACACCCAACCAAGTGAGGCACACCAGCCAGGGCTGTAGTCAGCCCCTTCTTGGTTTCCTTCAACTAGTTCTTCTCACTGGTTAACGCGCACATGAATCACCTGGGGATCTTTTTCAAATGCAAATTCTGGTTCTCCAGGTCAAGGGACAGCCAGAGTTTCCATATTTCAACAAGCTCCCAGATGGTGACAGAATTGCTGGTCCCCCACCACACTCTCCGGAACAAGGCATGTCTTCTAGTGAGAACTCCAGAATCCAGATGTTTTCTGTTTTAATCCAATTTTCAGGTCAGTGTTGCTAAGCTTTGATCTCATTCTTCCCCTACCCCAAATATTATGGCTTACATAATTCAATAGTAAATAAAATCTCTTCACAATAAAACCTCAACCTGTGTTTCTGCCACCTTAACATTTACAATCCCTAGCCTACATTTAATCTAATTTCTCTAACTAGCTTACATGTAATCTAACTGGTTGCCTTCAGCCTCTATGCCTTGCTCAGGCTTGAAATGCCATCTTCCTCTTTTATTTGTTGTCCAAATTTTATAACTCCTTATATGTGCAAATACCACCCAGTTTCTCACAACATTTTTATTTCCTGAAATTCATCATCTATTTTAAATGCCCATGGTGCTTTGTTTACTTTCTTTATGATAAGCAGCATTCTGATTTGTAATTTTATATATTTATTCATTTGCCACCTCTCCCATCAGACACAGGGCTTTTTAAGAGGATGCTTCAAAGCAGGAAACAACTGTTTAGAGCAAGTGGTTGGAAATACTCTATCACTAATTATCCAAACTCATACAGGCTGAAATATGAAACGAATTTAAAAAAAAGGCATAGACAGCTTCATACAGCATTGTACTATTAGCCATTATTGGGGGTGACTAGGTTTTGGGTGCATACCTCCTACTTTCCATTTATTTACCCTATATTTCTGAGTGCAGCCCCTACATCAGACCCCATGCCAAGGGCTGTGCTAGGACCCAAAGGGTACGGCCAGTATCTTAAAGGCCCTGGCTATCCAGTGGGAGCGACAGTGAGGGGTTACTGCTGAGGACTTCCACCATGAGGTGCTTGGGCCCCTGCCTGAGGCAGGGTTCTGGACAGGGGAAGCAGGGACTCTGGTACCTGAAATAACTATTATGTTATGAACACCTATGGCTCTGGAGATAGCATACTTATTAAGCAAGCACCATGAGGGTTTGTCTAGAAATATGTTTTCAATGTAATTCCTTCTCTGCATCTGACAGCCTCCCTTTCCAATGTTTATAGCCACCACCTGTGCTTCCATTTTTCACTCCAGTGTCTCTGTCTGAGGCAGACACACGTCATTTTACAGTGACGCAAAGGGAACAGGGAGTGTCTCTCATGAGCCTCAGCCCCTCTATTCACCCATGAGTGACCCTTTAGAGAATTGAGTCTCATGTACACATCAGTTGCCTGTGTGAGGAAGATCAGTGTTGTCCTCAAGCTTATTGATGAGGCCAAGTAAAGACTAGTTCGTTCATGACCTTTGCCTCTCCTAAGATTACATTGTTCAAAACCACAAATGTGTGATTCCCAAGCATTCCTTCTTACACTATGACAGTTGGTAGAATTTTCGAGATCAAAGGTAGTTTTTAGAGAGGCAAATTAATTCCCTCATGTTTTCCTCAGTGAGGAAACTGAGGTCCATGATTACACATTAGCTTAGTGGCAGAATGAGGCCTTAAACTTAAGTCTTCTGAGACTAGGGCTATGTGGCTAAGTAGGAAGCGAGAATAATATAGATAAATAGGTAGACAGGTGATAGAGACACAGTGGCTAGGTAGGAAGCAGGAAACTTATAACTTTACCATTTAGCTAGCTCTCTAGCTATCTTGCTAGCCAATTTAGTTACCTATTTCTATGTGTGTATCTTCTCTACATGTCAGATATTGTGTGTTTGGTGCTTTAGATGCTTTATCACATTAAATCTTGATGGTATTACCCCAATTCTAATGGAGAAGTATAACCCCAATTTTGCAGATGAAAAATCTGAGCTTCAGAGAGGTGATGGAGCTTGTCAAGAGCAAGTGTATGGGTGATGCACCGTGCTCCCAAGCCCTTGCTCAAGGGAAGATTTTACCTGGTGGCTGAAAGCAAGGGACCTTGCCAGCTGATGGTATGAGAGGGGCAAAAAGGAAATTGTCTGTGTCCTTAGATGATAAAGATATCATTATTCCACCTTTTGCATTACTCTCTCTTTCTTCATCCTTCTGAATCTTAGGGCTCACACCAAGAGATTTCTCCAACTTTCATGCCTCCTTGCCTCTGGCCTCCTGGTTTACACCCTCTGAGATGGTATCCAGTCCAGGGCCTCCACTGTCGGCCTGCCTCAAACGCTCGTTATGCTGTGTAGCAAGTCCTTGAGTAATGTCATTTCATTCAATGTAATTTCATGATCACATTGACGAGTTGCTGTAGGAAACTAACTCTTGTTTACATCAATTAACCTATGATAAAATTGGTTTTGTTATATGTCATCCTTCTTAAAGTTGCAGATCCTATTGATGGCTTTGTGAGGATTTAACTATCTTCAAGCTGAAACCCATCTTCCTAGCTGTAGGTGCTTGTGGGCAGTTGCCTGCTAGCACAAACTGATTTCTAAAATATGGAACTCATTTCTTTCCTACTCTGCCTCCCTTTTAGAATTTCCATTTCTTTAATATCTCTTTCTTCAATATCTTATATTTACCTTCACTATCCTTCCAAAGACAATGCTAACCCTGCCTTCTCCATGAAGTCTTCCCCCAAGTTATTCACTTATTAAAGGAGTACTTGATGAGCACTTTCCAAATGGCAGGCCCAGGCAGTAGAAAATAAAACAAATGCAGTCTGTGCCCTCATGGAGTACACAGTCTAGTGGGAGTTGTAAATAAGTAGCCGAGCTCTTGTAATGACTGCTCTGAAAGAAAAGTACAGGGCAGGGGCAATAGACTTTTAAATCTTCCACATTACCTCCCGTTATGAAAAACTTCTGTGCCCTGGATGCATGACTCAGTTGGCTGGTTGAAGGGTTGCTGGTTTGATCCAAGGTCAGGGCAAATGCCTAGGTTGTGGGTTCAATCCCCAGAGGCAACTGATTAATGTTTCTCTCACTCTGTCTTCCCCTTTCCTCTTTCTCTAACATCAATGGAAAAATGTCCTCTGAGAGACCAGGTGGCAGTTTCTATGAACACGCATCTGCATCTGGGTCCTGTATCCTTGCCAGTCAGCACTCTGGGATTTTGTGGACTAGGACATCTCCTAGGTGGTTGATAATCAAGTGGTCAGTCCCAGGTGGTAAAAATTCTTGGAGCAGTTCTGCATGGATATATGAGTATGTACAGCTTGCATCAAGCAGCTGCTTCTTTGGATTGGGTGGTACTAGCAGAAATTGTAATTTTCTGGAACTCAAATGAAATATACATGGTTTATTTTAATATGAACTCGGCTAAAACCCGGCTGGGAAACAAATGACAGTCTAATAGCTTGCACCGCCATAGTTGTGAATCTTTGCTTTTAAAATTGCCTCAGTAGGGATCTTCCCTCCAATATCATCATGCGATAAACCTGGTGACGGTGCTCCGTGGTTTGAGCATATGTGGCAGGACATACTGGGTAACATTCTATACCAGCTGTTATTTCCATTCTTAATATTAAGGTAATTTTGGTATCTGGCTAACTTTCTTGTAAAGGATGAAAGATTGTATTTAGTATTTCTGGGGTAGTAACAACAGATGAGAATTGCTCATGTGCTCTCCTGTGTGCTGGACATATAGCATACCACCTTCCCAACATACACATATTTGCACATCTTATACTCACATAGCCACAAATACTGCAGGCATAGTGCTCTGAGGAAGAGGAGAAGGAGGAGGAGGAAAATAGCAAGAAAATATGAGTGAGAAGAGCTGAAATCTTGTAGAAATTCCCTTTTGCTACTCAAAAAAGGGGGTCATCACTGACCCAAGAATTCAAGCTTTGTTAAATCTTATGTGAGATTCGGAATGAAGTTCCAGGGAAGAAGAGCCACCCATGCTCTGAAAACATTTACTCTGGCCTGGGTGCAGCAGTGGATGGGAGGATGCTCCCAGTGCTTTGCTGCCCTTCACTAGCTTCTCAGAGAGGCCCAAATAAGCTTCCTTCTGGGACAGGAGGGGGTGGTAACATCAAATCATCAAGGGCACCAAAAACCCTCAGTCAAGAAAACATCACTATGTATGAGTATCAAATATGGGTGTCTCTATGTACCAGGCCCTCCAGATACAGGCACAATGCGTGTGCTTCCCCGTTACGTTCCCAGTAGTATTGTGAGGAAAGGGTTAGCTTTAGTTTTCAGCTAAGAAGGCCTCTGAGAAATTAAACACCTTGCCCATGCTCACATAGTAACAGGGTAATTTGGAATCAGTTTACCTGGACTGGTTCAAAAGCCAATCCTAAGGGTCACTATTCTCTATTGTAGGGCTCTGTCATATGCCTTTTCTGATGCCCTAGTGTTGCTCAGAACTCATACCTGAACATGCCACTTGATAATACAACACAAGCTGCTAGTCGAAGTCATTGTCATTCTTCCTTTTCCTCTACCATGTCCATTTCCATCCAAAGATGTTATTAGTACAGATGGTGTAATGCTCTACATAGAAAACCCAAAAGATTCTGCCCTGGCTGGTGTAGCTCAGTGGATTGAGCGTGGGCTGCGAACCAGGCATTGCAGGTTCGATTCCCAGTCAGGGCACATGCCTAGGTTGCAGGCCATGTCTCCCAGCAACCGCACATTGATGTTTCTCTCTCTCTCTCTCTCTCCCCCCCACCGTTCTCTTCCCTCTCTAAAAAAATAAATAAAAAAAATCTTAAAAAAGAAAAAGAAAACCCAAAAGATTCTACCAGAAAAGCTACTAGAACTGATAAAGGGACAGTAAAGTAGCAGCACACAAAATAAATATACAGAACTCAGTTGCGTTTCAATACATCGATAATAAACTATCAGAAAGGGAAACTAAGAAAACAATCTTATTTATAATTACATCAAAAAAATACCAAGGAATAAATTTAACCAAGGATATAAAAGACCTATATTGGGAAAATTATAAGACACTGAAGAGAGAAATTGAAGAAGATACAAATAAGTGGGAGTGCATACTGAGTTCCTTGATAGGAAGAAGTAACATGATTAAAATGTCTATACAACCCAAAGTAATTTATAGATTCAACACAATTCCTATCAAGATACCAAGGAATATTTCTCAGAATTACAACTAGAACTGGAACCACAAAAGATCCCTGAATAACCACATCAATTGTAAGAAAAAAAGACTAAGTTGGAGGAACCTGATATCAAACTATATTGCAAAGCCATAGTAATCAAAACAACATTGTACTGGTATAAAAACAGACAGACAGGTCAATGGAATACAATAAAGATACCAGAAATAAACCCACATCTTTATACTCAGTTAATATTTGACAAAGGAGGCAAAAACATACAATGGGATAAAGACAGCTTAATCAATAAACGGGGCTGGAAAAATTGGACAGATATGTGCAAAAAAATGACACTAGACCACTTCCTTATACCACACACAAGAATAAACTCAAAATGGATTAAGGACTTACATGTTAGACTCAAAATCATAAAAATCATAGGAGAAAACACAGGCAGTAAAATCTTGGACCTTTCTCATAGCAATATTTTTTCCCATAGGCAAGGGAAACAAAAATAAATAAATAAATCAGACTATATCAAACTGCAAAGTTTTGCACAGAAAGTGAAACCAACAACAAAATGAAAAGACAACCCACTGAATGGGAGCACATAATTATCAATGATATGTCTGATGAGGGGTTAATATCCAAAATTTATAAAGAACTTACAAAAGTCACCATCAAAATAAATAAGTAAATAAACAAACTAACAATCCAATTTACAAAAATGGGCAAAGAACCTGAATAGACACTTCTCCAAAGAGGACATAGAGATGGCCAGTAGACATATGAGAAGATGCTAAATGTCACTAATATTCAGAGAAACACAAATTAAAATCACAATGCGATATCACCTCATACCTTCCAGAATATTATCAATAAATCAACAAACAAGCATTGACAAAGGGTGGAGAAAAGGCACACTTGTGCACTGTTGGTGGGAATGCAGATTGGTGCAGCCACCATGGAAAGCAGTAAGGAGATACCTCAAAAAATTAAATATGGATCTGCCTTGTAACCCAGTGATTTTACTCCTGGGAATATAGCCAAAGAAACCTGAAAAAGTAATTTGAAAGAGCATATGCACCCCTATGTTCATTTCAGCATTATTTACGATAGACAAGATTTGGAAACAGCTCAAGTGCCCATCAGTAGATAAGTGGATAAAAAAAAGCAGTGGTACATTTACATCATGGAATACTAGTTGGCTGTATAAAAGGACAAAATCTTAGTCTTTGTGACAGCATGGATGGACCTTGGAGAGTATTATCTAAGTGAAATAAGTCCATCAAAGAAAGACAAGTGTCATATGATTTCACTTATGTGTAGAATCTAATGAACAAAATAAAACAAACAAACAAACAAAATTGAAGCAGACTCTTTGATACAGAGAACAGACTGCCAGCTGTCAGAAGGGTAGGGTGTTGGAGTTCTGGGTGTAAAATGTAAAGGGATTAAGCAAAGAAAAAAAACTCATAGACACAAAAAATGGTATGACAACTACCAAAGGGAAAGGGGGCTGGGGACAGGTAGTAGAGAGAAAAGGGGGATGAAAGGTGATGAGGTGAAAAAAAAAGGTGAAAGGTCAATATACAATTGATGTATCATAGAATTGTACGCCTGAAACCTATATTATTAACCAATATCACCCCAATAAATTCAATTAAAATTAAAATTTAAAAAACCCTTATTAGAGCATCAGTTTCTTACAGGCAAGGGAAAATGAAGTAAAGGAGGAGACTGAGTGGGGTAAAGGAAGTGAGAAGGTCTGAAAGGGACTCCAACCTGTCTCAGAGTTAGGAGGGAACAGAGAAACAACAGCTCACCATGACGGCGAAGTTTTGGTTTTCATGAGAAAGCAATGAGAAAAAAAAGGCAGATGTTTTTGAATTCCTCAATCATAAATCATGTTGGGACATTATTTTTTTTTAGTTTGTTTGGGCTAAACACATCTACGTGATTAATTTTATTGTAACATTCTGCCTCAATATTGTTTACTGGAAGACTGAAAAATATTTTTGTTTAATTACTGGTTTCTACCTTGTTGTTGAGTTTCTTTTTCTATAGATTTATTAATCACTTTCAGAAGGCACCCTCTTTCTGTAATGTTGACCTCTTGGATCCTGTTGGAGATTTTTTAAAAATATTGAGCTTTTTCTGTTCTGTTCTTGGACACCACTGCTTTCCCAACATCTTACCGTCATTTTCTTCTCTATGTGTCCTGCAGACACACGTGCAGCAGTATACATCCATCTGGCGGAAGGAATGTGGAGATTTCCAGGTTAATCTCACAGTGCATCAAGCCCAGGCTCACTTTAATTGATAAGCAAATGGAAACATCTTTTTGTTTGATAAGCTTCTGCTGCCCTTGTTAACACACTGGTCTGCAACAGTTGAGGCCAGAATGTGAAGACACCCACGTGTTAGGGGCAGCCGTGGAAGGGCACAGATTGTTCTTTCCTCTTGTTTAAGCTATTCTGAATCATACAGTGTATGTAAAGAATTGGAAAAGAGCCAAGGCATTAAAAGAAAAAACAAAAACCTAGTGACCTCTAATAGTAAGATTGAATTGATTGCTTTGAAATGTGTCACACTGTCCCCATTCTTCTTAGCACAGAAACCATTAGAGAAAATATTGCCAGGTTCTATATTGTTTTTTTTCTATTTTCATAAATGAATGATTTCACATTTGTTTTAATGGGTGTTGGCTTTGTTTTCTGGGTGATGACAGATTCACTGAGGACTAGAAGTAACTGAGCTAGGTCCTGAGAGAAGTCTCCAAAACCCATTTTAAGCCCAAGACTAAAACCATGGTATAAGGAAAATATCTTTGGAAAAGTAATTTACTCCTGCTATATTGGTAAGATATTTCTTTTTATCGGTGATTTATTGAATTGTATTCTTATAATGTAAAGCTGTATTTTAAAAAAATTTGCAAACATCTAAGGATGATTTGCAAGAAACTGGAAGAGATGTCAGGATGCCATTTCATAGACCATGGTCTGCAATAATGATTTCAGTTCAGTTTTGTCCCGTATCTTATGCCAACAAAGACTGATTCATAAAGCATGTTCCACAGTCCACAACCAGATAATACTGGAGATAATTACCATGCCTGGTTAGAGTTCAAGAGCAATTTCCTGAGGCACCACTTGTAAAAGTGAAATAACATACATTGGAATGAGTGCTGGTCAGCTATATAGTAAAAAAAAAAGGAATTGTTACACAGAGTGTGTTTTTCAATATTAGCTTAAACATAAACTGTGTTATGACTGATGATCCCATGGAACCTTTAATAGTGTGATTTCACTGTGTGGATCCACAAACTCTTTTTAAGCTTTCTGGGCACATAGAAACATCAAATCAATCACAGTCCAAATTCAAACTGTTTATGTACAAGTATAGTCAGTGCCTTATTATTTAAAACTAAGAGTTATTAGTATCTAAAGTAGACTTCGGATTTCTTCTGGAAACCAAACTCTGTTTTTATTTTAAATAAGAAAGGAATCATTAGCTATATTAGCCAACATCTTAAAACATCTTCACAGAAGACTGAAAACTACACAAACATTGTTTTATGTTTTTATTTAAAGAAATCCATTAAATTGTTTTAAAAATTAAGTTTGAAGGTATAATATATAATTCAATTTAAAAATAGACTCACACAGTTAGTAAGGTATCTCTGAACCTAATCTTAACCTGGTTTATTTTAAGCTAAAAATGTGGTACATTTAATCTTGCCTTGGAGAACTATTATTAATTAGTGTTCACATTTTTTAGGTTCTGTAAATTTATCCCTGCTTTTACAATAATGAGATTTGCTTCAAATGAATATTGGAAAAACTTAATGCGGGACTGAGTAAACCTGTGGCAAATTAAAACATAGACCAACTAACTAATTTAGACCATTGTTTGAATTTTTAAAAATATATCTCTTATTCATTTATCTTTGATTTATTTATGTTGTATAAATTATCATTTTCAGTTATTTGATTTGGCAATCAATTCACACATAGAGAAAAATTGATTTTTTTAAAAAAGATAAATCTAGTTGTTAAAAAACCCCTCGATATTTGATACAAAGGAGATCCTGTCATAGTATAGTGGGTTTTGAAGACTAAGGATTTTTTCCTTTTCTAGCTTCAAGAAGTAAGAAAGCAGACAATTTTTTCTTATCTAAATCTTTATTAGAAGAAAAAACAAATAGAATGAAAACAATAAGTAACAACAAATTTCATTAAAGATTAAATATTTTAGTTATCAAAGATATTTAGACAATATGGTCCTAATATTTCTGCATAGCAGAAACATATTGATCGTAGAGCTCAGAGTGCCATGTGCTCTTGTGAGTTTGTTTTTGGCATAAAAGAATATCTAAAGTCATGTTTAAACAAATGTGATAATAGATAAACTGGTAGCAACTTATTGTTGATTCTCAAAGCTTTCACAAATTATCATGTGTGACTGACATCCCTTTGGGAGAATGCGTTATGGACTCTTCCTATAACAAACTGAGTTCATTTTCTTTAAAGTTAGGAGTACTAGTAAACTTAGTTAAATTTGAATTAGAAATTGTGTTCCTATTTATATTTGCACAGTAGAAATTAACATATGGTAAGTAAACTGATTATTTTATATCAAAAGTTAGAACATAAAATAACGTACATGGAACACTCCTCGATAGCAATAACAATCATTTAAAATGGAGTGATTCAGCACATGAGTCTGGGAGCACCCTTTCTCAGGGCAAAGTTTTCCTTCATAATTTCTTGAAGTTTCCCTTGCTCATCTATGTAAAATACTGAGAAATGGAGTCTCATACCTATCATATTGTCAAAGATCTACTATAGAAAAGATTACATTTTTAAACTTCTCACTTTCAGTAAAAAAAGAAACCCAAACAGTGTCCTTTCAGCATGTAGCACACATTCAAGAATGTCCACTAGGCGCAAAGGAATTTGTTTATGCTGCAAACTGTACTCTATGTAGCGAGGATATTAAACACACTGAAATGACAAATGGTTTCCAACCAGTGAGCTAAGAGGAAAACAAATGCAAGAAGACTTGTTTTAATCACTAACATTGCAGGTATTTTTTTTAAACAATGTTTGTAAACTTGCCCACAAAAGCTGGGTAATATTAAACAGCCAGTAAGGCACTTTGTCAGAGAGGACGAAGTAGTAAAGGCTGGATGATTGGCAATTTGTTTAATAGGAAACATTCTATACTTAGAGCAAAATCTGGAGCCAGGCAGTCTTTTACCAATTTACTGTCAAACAGGAGTGGGAAAAACTTCAAAATTTTCTGCTTTGCTTTGTGTACCAATTTTCCCTGCAGAAGTTTTTTTTTAGTTGTAATTTTTAAAATATATTAGGAGCTATCAATTTAAATAATGTATCATTTTTTTCTATCTAATATTTAAAAGAATATTGACATATTCACTAGTATTTTTTGTAACATCCAAGCCACTCTAATTGAAAATGAATCACAAAACAAAAGACCCTATTATAAAAATGTTCCATGTTATTAACAATTCCCTTGTGACTTCTGATGGCTTCACGTATTACAGTATAAGCTTTGGTATAAAAGATGCAAATAAAGCCAACAAGGTCGTGACTGGCGTTCCAAACTCAAAGCACTTATGAAACGAGTGTGGCGCAAACACAGCAGATGAGGAAAAGGTAACGAACACACAGCTGCAGGGCGATCAGAGTTTGCACTTCTACTGCTTCTTAGTTCGTGTGCCTTTCACCTTCAAAATCTTCAGCAGAGACTGATTCATGTAATAGGGTCTTTCAGTAGAACCATCGTTTCTTTCTAAATCTTCCACTAGGAGGAAGAACGGCACAGAATAAATATCAAAGCAAAACTGTGAGAGAAGTAACACCGCCATCTGCTGCATTCTTGCTTTACAGCAGTTAAAAAAAATTTTTTTAAACAGCGTAGTTTGGCATCTACATTATTGTAAACATAACTATGAGAAAACAATCAGCCCTTGTTATTATGTCAGTAAGGTATTATCTCACTCTGCGTACCAGGTCAGGTTCTGCAACAGTTTATGCCTCTCAGCTGCGTGATTGAGGTAATAACATTTACCTTCTTTTGGACTGCAAAATTAATCACAAAAAACCTAAAAGATTCAACGGGAATCTCTAAATTCAGCTTCCAATTCCTAAGAAGTACTATGTTTGCAGTTTGCTTTCTAAACAATCATATTTGTTCAAAATTTCTTTTGTTTGGCCATACGCAATTCAGATAGTATAGTTTTAAAAATAAGATTTACAAATTTTAGTATATTTCACATCCTTAAACTGCAGAAATATTGCTATTTTTCAGTTATTAGCTTTTCTTTGTAAAAAAGTGGCTTCTAAATTTTTCTCATAATCAATACTTTTTTTACTCTAATACATTTCATTTTCATAAAGAACTTAATGGAGAATATTTTTCTTACTAGAAATAAACCCATAAAAATACAGTTAAAACTTAAAGGGAAGAATTTTTTTTCCTTTAAGTTGTAAAGAAATTATTTAGAAATATTGGACAAAATTGCATTTCTTTTCCTATGATTTTGTGCCCAAGGGTTACATCCTTAAAATATAGGCGAGTTTAGAATGTACCTCCATATAGTTCAGTAAAAAGTTTTACTCTAGACAATTTTCTGGCCTAATCCGCAGATATAATGTTAAACATATACTACATTGGCCCCATCTAGCACCATGAATCTAAAACATAGAAGCTACTATAGTTAGAAGTCTCCAAATTAATCTCAGTTGTCTTTCTCAATTTTCTACCTCTTAAAACAGCCATGAATATAAGGAGAAAATAGACAAGTAGTTTTATACTTTGATTTATATTTTAATCATGTGATTTCCAACTTTTATATGTATCAGAATCAACTAGAAAACTTTATAATAATTCACAAGATGCCCCACACTCAAATGCAATGTATCAGAATTTCTTAGAGTGAGGCACAAGCATCTATGTTTTTAACAAGTTCTCAGAGTGATTCTGATACATATAAAAATTAAAAATTGTTCTGTTTCATCATTATGAACTTTTTAGCTACTCTATCATTTTCAGCACTTAAGATAGAGGTAACTACTTCACTATTGTTATAATCCCTGTATTGTTGAGTAATAAAATAATCGTAATAACCATCTAGAAAGACAGGTTGTCACTCTTCTCTGCATTATGCTTCTAGCAGCATGAAAATGCAGAAGGCCCATGGTCCAACTGTGCAGCCAACCAACACTTCCGACTATCTCAGGAAAGGGAGCCGAGAACAAGAGGGTGGCTGTTATAAGGGCTAATATTTTGAATTATCTTCCCTATTCACTGGCTTCTTTTGTTAACTGCCATGGAGTCAATCTAAATCTAGGTTTTCACACTTTAAGATCATTAAATAAATTAGTATTTGTATTTATTTGTAACACAATGATGCAATTCTGGCTCTCTCCTTGGATACATGGATGATATTCAGATAAAAATGTTAGACCAGCATGTTCTTTTCTGTCAATACATAAATAATCCTTATATACAAGCTTAGTGTGAAAGCCAAAAGGAAACTATTTGATTCGATACTCCTTTTTGGGTACACTTTTACATTGTTAGCTGTATCATATGCACTCAGACACAAGATGGGTAAGCAAAGTACACGAAATGTCCAATTCGTGCTTTGCTTTCCCATGCACAAGACTCAGGTGTGGCTGCCAGAAACTGGCTTGGTGCTCTGGCCAGCAGGGCAGAATACGGCACTAACATTCCTCCTAAAGCCTCAAGGGATGAATTTTCTAACCCACAGTACGCCCTCATGAGGTGTTTATGGAGGACTGAGAGTACATTTCCTCAGGGTAAAATCCAAAGTGTCATATCTTTTCTCTTTCCTCTCTGAAAGCTGGGCTAAAATCAAACCTTTTGTAGAACACAGCCAATCTCTTTAATCTAGAAAAACAGGTATGCTCATGAGAAGACACAGTCACACTTTCAAAATGCATCCATACCAATTTCCTATGTAGTGGGAATGGGAACATAGGATTCTGTCTCTATTTAGTTTGAGACAAAAGTCATGAGTTATGTGGTCGTTTCAGTTCTGCTTAGAATACTTTTATGGTGGCCAGAGGTTCATATCATGGACAATGACATTCCAGAACTCAGATTCAACTTCACTGTAAATATAATACCACTAAAGCAAAATGGGCTGCAAAAGTTCCACAGTAATTTACCCAGTAATGTTCTCTATGGACCCTGTAAAACATTAACATCTACATGTTTGTTATAAACTTGAACCACTTACTGAAATATACTTCCTAGGGAATCATTAATACAAGTTTAATCACAGTTGAGAGAGTTGTCTACGAGCTTGAACAGTACAAATATGACCATAGCACCATATTTACAAACTTAGTACCATATGCTGGTTAACTATAAATCAGTCTTTTTATGGCTAATCCATTATACATTTGTAGCACTTCCAAAAATTGCCTGAATACCCTTTACAAATATACAAGTATAAAAAGAAAGGCTATCAAAGTGCTGCAATGAGCAACAGCACGCCGAGTTATAAAAGTTTTCCAAACTCGTTCAGCTATAGACTTCTAAAAAATGCTGGATGTTTACAACGTGCCCTTCAGATGGGACCACAGTTAGGCTATGGAGTACCCTAGTTCACAGAGGCTACTGTTAACAAATGCCTCAGATGGTATCAGGTTCTGGCTTTTTAGGAACAAGCACAGAAATTTCACATTACTCAAAAGCATCATTTTCAAATTACAAATGACCTAATTTACAAAACTTCCACTTAAAAATGAGTGGCACTGTTTGGAGCTTTCCTACACTTTCTGCTTCTGGGGAACTAGTTGCTTCTTGTTCAGCATTCCGTGCAGGGTAGGGGCTATGAAGTACGGTTTTTCTGTAGATCCATCATTTCTTTCCAGATCTTCACCTGTATATGCAGCAGCCAAAGCAGGCAAAAGCAGCGAGCAGCGGCAGAACAATTATGTGCATTTTTATACATTGAAGAGTCAACAGGGAGAAATCAGAGAAATCAGTGTTAGAAAGTCAAGTATAAGACAAATCAGTGCAGTTCAGTTGCTGATCTGGACAAAGTAAGAAGCTTCAACCTCTGCCAGGGGGCACTGAAACTTCCTAAATCCCACCCACTTTCAAAGGGGTTTATTTTGATAGTTTAAAGGTAAACAAAATCTTTCATGTGCTTTCAAAACTGTTATCTTTAAGTTCTGTGACTGTTTATTTCAGAAAGGTAAATTGCCACATCCTCTGAGATAAAGCTGAATAAAAAGTGTATTATTCTTGTGATAAATGAAGAAAAATAATTGAATTTCAGAGTTCAAAGCCACTTGTAATGGTATATCATACCTTAAGAGTATATGTGAAAAAACTGAGACCCAGAAGTGTAAGATGATTTGCCTGAAGTCAAAATGTCTTGGGCTGTCAGGATGAGGAGAGCACCCAGTCTTCTCTTGACACCTAGTTCGGTTCCGGCCCTACTTAACTCTACGGCATCCTGTCCTGAATCCTGGCAATCTGTCTCTGATTACATTCTGAAGCTAATACCAGTGTTTCCTAACTTTCTGATTTACCTTCAGGCTTTGCCTAGGCTTATAATAAAATGACAGGGTGTTCACTGTTGGGTGTTGGGCGGAAGTACCGGAATGATGCTGAGAGTTAAGTTTCCTGCAGATACATACAATTCACAGCAGATAATATCTACTAATAAAATATAAATGCAATTTCATCCTAGGTTTTGGCTAGCACATTTAAAAAGATTTGTTACTTACAGCCTTTATTTATTATAATATAAAGGATAGAAAATGTTACATAAAACCATATAATCATAGTTTGTGAAATCAATAATTTTCCATCACAGTCTTTAGAAATAGCTAGATTATTTGTTTAGTGGGGTTTTATATTATTATACCTCACAGTGACTTTCCTCACACACAACATGAAAAGCTAAAGAGGAAAACATGATAGACACCTAACATTTTTGTTCTCTCTTCCTTAATCATACTTCCATATGGCACATCACATGTCATATAGCAGTGTCACCATCACCTTGGAGGTGTTGGTAGAAGACCTGGTATGGATCACACCACTAATCATCAACAACTATTATTTTTTCCCATCTTAGGACCAAAACTCTCAGTGCCCTATAATGATAAAAAGATTCTATTTTTCTATAGATAAAGTGTTTGCAAATGGTTTGCATTTTTTAAAACACCAGTTTTTCCATCAGTCAAGATATTAGGTATAAAAAGATATATAAAAAAAAAGGTACAGTTCCACATAGTCATAATCTGGCTTAGAGTATCATTTAAGAAGAATGTTTCCCAAAGTAAGGCATTGCCCATAGTAACAGCTGGGAAGGGTAAAGAAACACAGTTTGGTTTCCCTTATTCTTTGTGCCTGAAGGGAAGAGAGGAGAGTCCCCGAAAGGAAACTATTCGTGTTCAACACATAATGTATTGAATAAAGCTGAAATTACACCTGGTTTCCAAGTTGGCGATTATTAATATAGAAGGGTGAAAAACACTTACTGCTCAAATTTAAAATCCTCTGTAAAATTTAAAACACACAAAATTTGCCAAAGCTTCCAAAGACTGGGAACTAGTAGGCTCTGGACATTTCCTAAGATACATTTTGGGGAAATTTTTAAGTTTAAGAGAATGGGGACTATCCCAGTGGAGTCTCCCAGGATTGTTCCCATGACCAGTGTCTGAGGTGAGAGAAGAGTGGGACATTTGAGAGTTCTCTCCTGTGTCCTAGGCACTGCCTTATTCCCAAGTTTCTGATTCCGGCTCAGGTATGTGATGTGTTCAGTGGTATTTTCGTAGGTGGCTTTTCCTAACAAAGCACTGAGGCACTAAGAAAAGACTAAACATTACAGTTCCACTTATAGCCAGAGGAAGAGCTAAGAAGTACACAAAGTTCTCCTGACTTCTTTATCCAGTTATTGGAAAATGATTTTTCAAATGTTCAGGAAAAAAAAAACAAAAATAAGGTCAAACCATTTTTCTAAGAGGTTTGCCTTGAATATTTCTCCCTAGAGTTATTATCTTCTCTCCTGACCCCAGCACGAAGTTGACACTCTGGGTTATACTAAAAAAACAAACCTAGCTGTATATGAATGGAGTGGATCACTCAGTAATGTCCTGTTATAGAACGTTTCCTTTATTTCTCTTAAGAGCGATGTGCCAGAGAAATGATTTCTCAGAGGGTATAGCTGTAGGGCTAACAAGTTCCGTTCTTCCACCTGCTAACCATACTTTCTCTAGGTTGAAGGTGAGAGCCAGATCAAACTCTTGAGGGCGCTATGTTCTCCAGGACTTTTAAGATGAAGTGCTAACAGAAAACATTCATTTTGTGTATGCAAGTTATACGTGTCACACAGAGGCACAGTGAATCCATCAGTGTGAAAGCTCCAAGGCAGTATGTATTTGTACTCTAAGCATTGGAATTGATCTAGCCATTTCCTAGACATGCTCTCCTGTGATCCTGTGAATCCTTTCTGCTTGCCCCATTTGTCAATGTGTCACCTAATGTGAATCCGTCCCTGTGTATCTTTGAAACCATTGCCAGCTTAGCTTTATCAGAATCTGTAAAGGCTCTCCTCAGAGTTTCCAAAGCCCAGTTATGTCCTCAGTTCTGTTAATAAAGCACTACAGAAGCCAATCATCATAAATTTAAAAGCATGGGGAAATAAAATAATCATTTCGCGCTAACTCCATGCCATGAAATCTGAGGTTCATTTCAATAGCTGACTCTCCTGTGCTTTGCAAACTCCATTCTCTCAGCCATTAAGTTTTAAAGAGCACCTACTAAACAAATTTGCCTCTTTACAAATAAACACTGTTTTGTGATTTCGGCCAGGTCATAGCAAATTCATAAGCCAGCTATGGACATGGGTCTTAACCTCATCTTTTGGTTATCCACTGAAGGGGGCAAACACATATTCTGAAAACTTACAGAAGCAGATGAAAATTGTATCGATACACATTGCATAGACGCTGAAGAACCCATGTGCAACTAGGTAAGACCCAATAACGACGGTCTGCAAAGGAGTAAGGAAGAGAGTGATTGGAGTCATTAAGTTGTCTAAGAGAACTATAGTTCAGCTTTACATGAAAAGTCAGGATGAGAAAGCTTGGAAGTACTCTGTGTTGAAAAAGGTTTCAATATAGAGAAAAAAACATTTTCAATATGATGTTTTTCAGTGCTCTGTAGTGGGATTTAAACAAAATGTACTAGATAACTGGCCAATTTTCTTACCACTATTCCCAATCTCTACCAAATATATGCCATATTTAGGATTTTGCAAATGGAGGCAGTAGCACAGGAGTTAAGGGCACACACTGCTAAGGTCTGAATCACAGCCCAGGCTTTCATTCAACAAGTGACTTAACCTGTCTGCACCTCCTCTACAACACTGCTGGCAGGAGAGGGGAGAACGTGGATCATAATAATAGTATTTGTGACGCATGGAGTGAGTGAGTTAATGTATGGTAATAGATGCCACAGGACTCCATCCAGGTCCTCCTCCACTTCTGGGGGATGCAGGGAGCTTCCGTTGGTACAGAGTGCCCTCCTGGCAGGGAACTGCCTCAGCCAAGCTTACACCCCCATCCGGAGGGCAACTGGCCAATGGCTGTTGCCCATGGCATACAAAGTCTCAGCCCTCCAGTCAGAACTTCTTATAATTTATGTCTGAGGCGTCAGCTTTAACTGCAACATGGGTCATCGTCTTCCTTAGCCAGGACCTGCCCCCTTCACTTCTTTAAAAGTGTATCTTGGGAGACTTCCTAATAAACCCTTCACATTCAACCCTCTGTCTCAGAGATTGTTTCTAAGGAACTCAACCTTTAAAATAGAATGAGGCTTGACACAAAGACAGACCAATATATACTAGCTATCATTATTTCTCATTTCTTTTTTCTTAATTTTGCCATCTCTGATAAATCAGAGTCAATGTTATATAGCTATTCTGGAATGAATTGTGTCCCCTCAAGATTCATATGTTGAAATCTAATCCCCAATGTGACGTATTTGGAGGTGGGACCTTTGAGATGTAATTAGGTTGTAAGGGTAGAGCCCTTATGACTAGAATTAGTGCCCTCACAAGAGGAGGCAGGAGAGATAATATCTCTCTTCAACATGTTAGGATACAGCAAAGAGGTGTCCCTTTGCAAACAAGGAAGAGAGTCATCACTAAGAACCAAATCTGTGGGCACCTTGATCTTGGACTTCTCAGCCTTCAGTATATGAAAAATAAATTCCTGTTGTTTAAGCCACTCAATCTGTGGTATGTTGTTACAGCAGCCTGGACTGAGATGCCAGCTCTTACCAGCAAAGGTATCCAGTAGTAATTTAAAGATGTTGGTCCTTCTATAAAGATTGAAATTCTCTGTGTGAAGAATAAAAAGGCCAGAACACCTACAATGAAAAGGCAGGACATGTATGTTATGCATTAGTAAAGGACTATAGCTTTTTTGTAATAAAGGAGTTTTCCTAATCACCTTGTAAATTTTTATTATTATTACTTACCTATACAACCAGCAATGAGAAGTTTCCCCAGGACTAGTACAAAGTCTGTAACTTTATCCATAATGGCAAGTCTAAGAATCAGAAAAAAACAAAGCATGATTTTGTGTTTAAATTACATGTGTTACTTGAAATTTATGAGAACAAATAATTTATCACTTCATTTTGATGTGTTTCGCTGCAGCTTTATTTGGCAGTTGTTAAATATAAGAACTGAAGTTCTGGGATGAATTTCTGACATTTTTGATGAAGTGAACAGAAGATGGCATTGTAGAGCTGTCGGGTACGATTAGTGGTGTCAGCCTCTCTCTCCGGTTTGGGGCCTGTGGACGCCCTGGCTCCTACGGGTGCTGCTTTTGTTCCCTGACTTTACTTACTGAGGCCCTGTCGATCTGGGGAGGGGGAAATGGTCATAGACATGATGATAATGTTCATGTGAGGAACCTCTTGAGCAGAATGGATAACACTAATAAATAAATGCCAGTGGATATAAAGACATCAGTGGATGATAGAAGCAACAATTCTAGGATGTAAAAAAATTATTGATGTCACAGAGAAGATTGAAATCTATCAACTTAAAAGACAATATATCCAAAATGACTACCAACACTTCAAAAACAGCGCATGAAGCATGTGATGCTCAGGGTTCACCAAATCTTCTATTGTGAGGTTCACCCGGTTTACTTACTTTAAAACATTTCTTAGCAGCAGATCGAAAGCATCTCTTGCTGACCTGCAGAAGTTTTTGCCATATATTGCAATCTGGGGAAGACAGTTATTATTCCAGAGTCAGTAACATACTCTTACAAGACCAAGAGACAGTCCTATGACAGGAAGATGAATTCCTTCTCTGTCACCTATACAGATACTCTCATTCCTCTTTCTAGCATTTGGGTTTGTGGGAGGCCTGGGGACTTGGTGTCCTCAACTCTGCACCACTCTCAGAGTCATTGGCAATAAGGTCTGCTTCAGATGCTGTATTCCCTTAAACTCTGAGGGGATCAGAGAACTTCAGACAGTAGGTTTTTTCCTCAAATCTCAGGACATGGTTTCTGTCTTTGAAGTGTGTGACTAGGACTAGGGTTTGTTGCAAATGGGTTAAATGTTAGAGTTCAAATTAAAAATTACTTTCAGGAAACCCAGTGCCTTTCAATACACTTGATTTACTGCTTAAAAGACTCAATACAGTATTCTTAGTGGAAGTAAATTAATGACTACTTGAATCTCCATCACTGTTTGAATCATTGCTGCAGCCCCTGTGTCACTGTGAGAATGAGCAAGTATAGTTGCTGAAGTTTAGAAGATTTATATCTTTGGTTTCCCTATGCTTAAAAATTTCTTTAGAAGCCTTTGTATTCCCAAAGAAAATAAGAAACAAATTTCATTAGGCACTTCCTTTAAAATATATAAATCACAGAAAGATATTTTCATCTCTGAGTGAAACATAGACTAAGTAAGCTGTCCTTCCAATAAACTATGTCAAAGACACACAAAATCATGTTCAATCTAGCATATTTAAAAATGTCTAAGGTAAGCCCTGGCTGGTGTGGCTCAGTGGATTGAGTGCTGGCCTGTGAACCACAAAGCCACTAGTTCGATTCCCAGTCAGGGCACATGCCTGGGTTGCAGGCCAGGTCCCCAAAAGGGGCACGCAAGAGGTAACCACACATTGGTGTTTCTCTCCCTCTCTTCTTCCCTCCCTTCCCCTCTCTCTAAAAATAAATAAATAAAATCTTTTAAAAGATAAAATAAAAACTTCTAAAGTAAATAAATATTTTCCTCTCCAGAGATATTGAAGGTAATACTGAAGTACCGTTAATGTGCTATCTCAGTTAGGAAAGCAGAGCCCTGAATCATGCAGTGGATTCACAAATCCTTACATCCACATGGTCAGAGACTCCACTGCATGATGCGGAAATGCTTTAGGGATGGAAATGTAGACATGGGGCTTGAGTTTGCAAAGTTTAATAAATAAAAAATAATCTACTTACCATAACATAGGCATTTCTGTTTAAAAACTTGACCACTTTTTCCAAACACCACAAACAGCATTTCAGGCACTGTTGCAGAAATTTAGAAATGTTGTTCTGGGTATCTATGAGAAGATATTTAAATCTATTAATGGTTTGCAACTAAACTCTATGAATCAAAAAAATAAATTTAAAAATTTTAAATGGCTTTTAAGTTTAAAAATTGAATTAAAATATACACAGAATTTACCATTTTAACCATTTTAAGTGTACAACCCAATAGCACTAAGTACATTCCCAATGCTGTGCAGTCATCACCATCCATTTCCAGGACTTTTCATCAGATCAGATAGAAACTCTGTACCTACTGAAAAAGTAACTCCTCAATCTCCCCTTCTCCCAGCCCCTGGTTAACTCTCTTACACTTTCTTTCTGTATAAATTTGCTTCTTCCGGGTACCACATCTCAGTGAAATTATACAGTATTTGTCCTTCTGTGTCTTGCTTATTGCACTTAACATAAAGATTTTAAGGTTTATCATTTCCTTCCTTTTTAGAGCTGAATAATATTCCATTGTATGTATATGTCACATTGTGTTTATGCTTTTTTGTTAATGAAATTGGGTTGTTTCTACCTTTTGGCCATTATGAATAATGCTGCTATGAAAATTGGTGTTCAGATATCTGTTTGAGTCCCTGCTTTCAATTCTTTTGAGTATAGCTAGAAGACTAATTATGGAGCATATGACAATCCTATTTTACTTTTTGAGAAATCGCCATACGGTTTTCCATGGTGGTTACACCATTTTACATTTCCACCAGCAATCTACAAGGATTCCAATTTATCCTCACCCTACAAACACTTGCTATATTCCATTTTTTTTATGGTAGCCATTCTAATGGATGTGAAGAGGTACCTCATTATGGTTTTGGTGTGCATTTTCAGAAAGACTAGTATTGAGCATCTTTTCATGTGCTTATTAGCCATCTGTATATCTTGTTTGGAGCCATGTACATGCAAATCCTTTGTGGGAGACCCAGATGATGACACAGGAGGCCCCCGAACTTTCCTCCTTCCACAGATGTACTGAATATATAGCTACAGCTGGGGTAATCTCCTTTGAGAGAAATCCAAAAACTAGCCCAGTGAGGCACATGATACACATCAGGCAACCAAAAAAATACCCACACTGAAATAGGAGGAAATGCTGGGGCGCACCACCCCATAACCCCACTCCCTGCACAACACCATACAGTTGGGATGATATATCCAATTCTCAGCTTCTTCCCCCTGAAGAATGAAGGGTTTGGATAGCACTCCTAGAATTCCAACTTTTAAGACTCCCACCCAAGGGACAAGTCCTCAAAACACTTAACTGTGAAAGCCATGAAAGCCAACAGAGTTTGCATTCACAAGTCCCACAGGGCTTTAGAGCACAAGGAAGCGGTTATTTACCAGGCACATGTGCTAGCACTCACTATGGCTGTCCTCCCCGGGCTTAGCACATCAAGAGCAGCAAACACAGCCATTTTCCAGTCTTTCTAGGGGAGGGGTCTGACTGCATACTTTATAACCTGCTGCCTGAGGGTCTAATTTGTATGCATCTAGAAGCTAACTATGGTGTTTTGAGGACCCTGGGGAAGCTGGTGAGCACTTCCACCACCTTCTGTCTCTAGCTCACTGCATTTATAACACTAGGTCACCAACATCTCTTCGAAAGGAGCTTGTACACATGCCTGGTGCCACAGCACTTGCAGTTGCTGCTTGAGGGTTGATCCCCATTTCTTCTGGCCCTGATAGCCAACAGGTCTTGCACTCAGGTCTCCTCGGGACTATAGCAAACAAAGAAGCAGTTTTTAAATGGTGCAGGGGCACACTCCCCACTCCCGCCACAAATAGCTATACACCCTGTCTTTATGCAGAGGGAGCAGGCAAAAACACACACCTCCCAGTTTCTCCATGAAAAGAGCTAAACTACATATTTTCCTAGCTACTGTCTGAGTGCCTGGCATCTAATCAGCCTGCATCTGGGTTTTGCCTGTGATGCTCCCCTTTGAGACACTGACAGGTCTTGGCACACCTTCAATTATTGGCAGCCACCAAGAGTAACAATGGTGGCTAGGATGATTACAAAGTTTTGAGGAAACCAGAAGTTTGGACTGGGCTGATTGATGACGTTCATCTCCTGTAAGACCAGTCTGACATACTAGGAGAGGTGGCTTTTTTTATTTGATGCACATTAACCAATACAGAGAGTCAAGGAAAAAAATAAAGAAACAAGGAAATATGTTCCAAAGAAAAAATAACAGGATAAATCTCAGAAATTGATCTTAATGAAGCAGAGATAATGGCCATAAAAGTGCTCACCAAGGTCAGAGGAGCAATGCATGAACAAAACGAGAATTTCAACAGGGATAGAAAACACACAAAAAAATCAAAAGAATTCATAGAGCTGAAGAGTATAACTGAACTGAAAAAAATTCATACAGGGCTTCAGTATCAGACTAGATTAAGGGAAAAAATCAACAAATGCAAAGATAAGGCTGTGGGATTCATCCAGTCAGAGGAGCAAAAAGAAACAAAAGATTAAAAACAGTTAAGTTAGCTTTAATACCTAGTGGGATACCATCAGGAAGATCAATATATATGTACTGGAGATCCCAAAAGGAGGAGAAAGAGGCAGAAAGCTTATTCAAAGAAATAACATCTGAGAACTTGCCCAACCTAGGGACACAGACACCCATATTCAGAAAGCCTAAAGAATACCAGAAAAAAATGAATCTAAAGAGACTCACACTGAGAAACACAAAATTAAATGTTCAAAAGTTAAAAGGAAGTTAAAAACAACAGAACAAAGGCAACTTGTTGGTTACAAGGGAACACCCACAAGAACATAAGTGGATTATTCTTCAGGAACTTTAAGGCAAGAATGAAGTAGAATTATATATTTAAAGTGTTTAAAGAAAAAAAAAACTGCCCACCAAGAAAATACATGGCATTGTTTGTCCTTCAGAATTGAAAGAGATAGAGTATTTCAGACAAACAAAAAGTGATAGTTCATCCCTACTAGATCAGCCTAACAAGAATTGTCAAAGGGAATTCTTTAAGATGAAACAAAAGGATGATAATTAGTAACATGGAAATATATGAAAGTGTAAAACTCACTGGTAAAAGAAAATATATAGTTAAATTCAGAATACTCTAAAATTATACTGGTAGTGGGTAAGTTACTTACAACTCTAGCATGAAGGTTGAAGGAAAAACCATTAAAAATAACTCTAATGACAATAACCTGTTGATACACAATATAAACGTATGCATATTGTGACATACGTAGCCTGTAATGTGGGGGTGAGTATAAAAATATAGAGCTTTTCATGTGTTTGAAGTTAAGTTGTTATTAGCTTAAAATAGATTGTTACAACTATAATGTGTTTTATGTAAGCCTCATGATAACCACAAAGACAAAAGCCAATAGTAGATACAGAAACATAAAGAGAAAGGAATCAAAGCATACCACTACAGAAAAGTAATCAAATTACAAGAGGGGAAGAGAAAAACACACATCTACACAAGAGCCAAAAAGCAATTAGCAAAATGGTAATAGTAAGTTCATAGGTAACAAGAATTACACTTTATATAAATGGACTAAATTCTCCAATAAAAAAATACAGAGTGGCTGAATGAATGAAAAAAAAAAAAGACTTAAGTATCAGCTACCTATAAGAGTTTCACTTCACTTTTAAAGATACACACAAACTGAAAGTGAAGTATTGAAGAAAGATTTTTCATGTAAATGGAAACAAAAGAAAAGCAGCTAGCCCTAGCCAGGTACCTCAGTTGGTTACAGCATCTTCCTGACACACCAAGGTTGTGGGTTTGATCCCAGGTCAGGGCACATACAAGAAGAAACCAAGGGATGCATAAATACACAGAACAACAAATTGACATTTCTCTCTCTTTAAAAAAATGAATAACAATAAGTAAAGCTGAATATTTATAATTATATTAGATAAAATAGTCTTTAGGTCAAAAAATGTAACAAGAGACAAAGGTCATTATACAATAATAAAGGATCAATTCATTAGGAGGATATAAAATTGCAAGTATTTATGCAGCCAGCATTGGTGAACATAAATGTATAAAGCAAATATAAACTGTTATGAAGGGAGAAATGTAGCAACATAATCATAGCAAGGCATTTTAATACTCCACTTTCAAGAATGGATGGATCATCCAGACTGATAATCAAAAGGGAAGCACTGGTCTTAAATTAACAATAGACCAGAAGAACTTAACAGACATTTACATTACATTCTATCCTACCACAGCTGAATACATTCTTCTCAAGCACACATGGAATATTCTCCAGGAGAGTCTTAATAAATGCAAAAAGATTAAAATCACATTAAGCATTTTTTCTGATCAGTGGTATGAAACAAGAAGAAAATTGGAAAATTCACAAATATGTGGAAATTAAACAACATGCTACAGAACAACTAATCAGTCAAAGAAAAAAATCAAAAGGGAAATCAAAGAGTATGTTAAGACAAATAAAAATAGAAACATGACATATCCAAAATATGGAAAGCAGCAAAGTAGTTTTAAGAGGCACATGATTGTTTATAGCAATAATTACCTATGTTAAAAGAATCTCAAACAATCTATACACTTCTAGAAACTGGAAAAAGAACAAATTGAGGGCAAAGTAGAAGAAAGGAAACAGTGAAGATCAGAGTTTTTTTAAAAGATAAATGGAATTTATAAACTCTTAGCTAGAATAATGAAAAAAAGAAAAAAACAAATACAGAAATGAAAGAGGAGATATTACAACTACTACCACAGACATACAATCATGAGACTACTATGAATAATTTTATACCAACAAAATAGGTAACTTAGAAGACACAGCTAAATTCCTATAGACATGCAATCTCAAAATGGAATCATAATGAAATAGAATTTCATCTGAATTACTAATCAAAAACCTCCCAACAAAGAAAAGATATAGATGGCTTCACTTACAAATTTTATCAAACTTTTAAAGAAGAATTAATATCAACCCTTCTCAAACTCTTCCAAAAAATATAAGTACAGTGAGGTCAGCATTACACTGATACCAAAGTCAGACAAAGACACAACAAGAAAAGAAAAGAATAGGCCAATATTCCTGATGAATATAAATGCAAAATTCCTCAACAAAATATTAGCAAACTGACTGGTTATAGTAGGCCTCAACATAATCAAGGTCATATGTGACAAGCTCCCAGCTAACATTATAGTCAATGGTGAAAAACTGAAAGCTTTCCCTTTGGGGTAGGAATAACCCACTCTCTTCCCTTGTACTCAGCATAGTACTGAAAGACTTAGCCAGAACAGTTAGGCAAGTAAAAAAGAAGATATTCGAATCAGAAAGGAAAAAGCAAATTTGTCTTTGTTTGCAGATCACACGACATTATATGTATTAAAAAACCTGTCTTCAACAAAAAACTACTAGGACAAACAAATTCAGTAAAGTTTCATAAAACAAAATCAATACACAAAGGTCAGTTGCATTTCTATATGTTAACAACTAACTATTGGAGAGAGAAATTAAGAAAACAATTCCATTGATAATTCCATCAAAAACCATACTGAGAATTAAATTTAAATGACGAGGTGGAAGACCTATGCATTGGAAACTGTAAGCCATTAATGAAAAAAATGAAGACACAAATAAATATTAAAAAAATTAAGTGTTCATGGAATAGAATAATTAACATTGTTAAAATATTCATAGTACATAAAACAATTCACAAATTCAATGCAACCCCTATCAAAATTCCAATAGTATGTTTCAAAGAAATTTTTAAAAACTCTAAAATTTGAATGAAAACACAAAAGAGTAAAAATAGCCAAAGCAATTGAGAAATAAAAAAGCTGAAGTCATTGTACTTATTAATTTCAAGCTATATTCCAAAGTTATTGTAATCAAAACAGTGTGGTAGTGATGTGAAAATTGACCCATACATGAATGAAACAGTAGAGAGAGCAGAAATACACTCATGAACATATGAAGTCTGTCTGGAAAAAGTACAGCCATTGTTAATATAATGAGAACAGTTCGCACAACATCAATGTAACCTGGCAGCCCAGGAGAGTGGACTGGCATGTGCCTGTGTGACCAATGATGACTTCACTGTACTAGTCATCAGGGACAGAAGATGCAGTTGAGTAAGCATGTTACTGTGTGGCTGTTGCATTCCTAATGATTGAGTGGGTAGAGCAACAAATCTGCATTAAATTTTGTGTTAAGCTTGAACATTCCTCTATGGAAACTATTCTGATGATTCAGAACGCTGCATCTATGTGCAACTGTGATTGGCAGCTTCATAATGACAATGTGACTGCTCATGCATCATGTCTCATGCAGAGTTTTTGGTGAAACTCAGGTGACTCAGCCCCGTGACAGCCCAGATTTGGCACTTTGTGTCTTCTGCCTTTTTCCCAAACTAAAATCACCTTGGAAAGAAAAGAGATTTCAGATCATTGATGACATTTAGGAAAATATGATAGACAGCTGATGGTGATTGGGAGAACTGTGTGAGGTCCCAAGGTATCTACTTTGAAAGGGATCAAGGTGTCATTGTCCTGTGTATGTTTCTCGTATCTTGTATCTTCTTCAATAAATGTCTCTATTTTTCATATTACGTGTTTGATTAACTTCTAGACAGACCCTGTATGGTCAATTAATTTTTGACAAAGGAGCCAAACGTACAATGTGGAAAAAGATGGTATCTTCAATAAATAAAACTAGGAAAAGTGGATATCTATACACAAAGGAATAAAATTAGACCCTTATCTTACACCATGTACAATAATCAACTCAAAATGGATTAAAGACTTGAAATTAATCCTAAAACCATAAAACTAGAAGAAAAAAATAGGGGTAACCTCATTGACAGTGGTATCAGCAATGATTTTTTTATTTTTATTTTTATGTATTTTTATTGATTATACTATTACAGTATTTCCAATTTTCCCCCTTTTATCCCCCCTCCCCCCTGCCCTCCCAACCCTCCAGCATTCCTCCCCTTAGTTCATGTCCATGGGTTGTACATATAAGTTCTTTGAGTCCTCTGTTTCCTGTACCATTTTTTATCTCTCCC
Organism: Tonatia bakeri; assembly: GCA_004024845.1. Classification (NCBI taxonomy): domain Eukaryota; kingdom Metazoa; phylum Chordata; class Mammalia; order Chiroptera; family Phyllostomidae; genus Tonatia; species Tonatia bakeri. The sequence continues at coordinate 96,713 of PVIA01004655.1, forward strand.
TGTCTATTTTGTGCCTACTAATTAGGCTTCTTCTTCCCTGTACCTTCTCCCACTACTGAAATCCCTCCCCTCCCCACTGAAATCCCTTCGTGTGATGTCCACTTGTCTGATTCTGTTCCTGTTCTGGTTGTTTGCTTAGTTTTTGTTTTCATTGCTTTTCTTTTCTTTTAGGTTCATTTCTTGATAGTTGTGAGTTTGTTGTCATTTTATTGTTCATATTTTTAATCTTTTTTTTCTTAGATAAGTCCCTTTAATATTCATATAATAATGGCTTGGTGATGATGAACTCCTTTAACTTGACCTTATCTGGGAAGCACTTTATTTGCCTTTCCATTCTAAACGATAACTTAGATACTGGATAGAGTAATCTTGGATGTAGGTCCTTGCCTTTCATGACTTGGAATACTTCTTTCCAGCCCCTTCTTGCCTGCAAGGTTTTTTTTTGAGAAATCAACTGATAGTCTAATGGGCCCTCCTTTGTAGGTAACTATCTCCTTTTCTCTGGCTTCTTTTAGGATTCTGTCTTTACCTTCAATCTTGGGTAACTTAATGATAATTTGCCTTGGCGTGTTTCTCTTTGGGTACAACTTCTTTGGGACTGTCTGGGCTTCCTGAACTTCCTGGAAGTCTATTTCCTTCACCAGATTGGGGAAGTTTTTTGTTATTATTTGTTCAAATAAGTTTTCAATTTCTTGATGTTGTTCTCCTTCTGGCACCCCTATAATTTGGATATTGGAACGTTTCAAGTTGTCCCAGGGGTTCCTAAGTCTCTCTTCATTTTTTTGAATTCTTTTTTTCTTCCTTTTCTTCTGGATGGATGTTTATTTCTTTCTTTTGTTTCAAATCATTGCTCTGAGTCCTGGTTTCCTTCCTGTCACTGTTGGTTCCCTGAATATTTTGCTTTATTTCACTTTGGGTATCCTTCATTTGTTTTTTCATTTCCTAACCAAGCTCAATCAGATCTGTGAACATTTTGATTACCAGGGTTTTAAATTCTCCATCAGATAGGATGGCAATTTCCTCCTTGCTTAGTTCTCTTCTTGGAATTTTGCTCTGTTCTTTCATTTGAGCCATATTTCTTTGTCTCAGCACAGCTAATATGTTGTAAGGGGGCAGGGCCTTAGGTATTCATATGGGCAGGGAAACCCTCCTTGCTGCGCTGCAGGGGAGGGGCCAGAAAGGAAACAGTGCAGCTTGCTTGCTCATCTCTAGAGCACTTTTCAACAAAGACTGGGAGCTTCTCCCACCAGGGCAACCACCATAGTCCACAGTCAGCTTTGAGTCTCAGTTTTCCCCTTAAGTCAGCGCCCCCCTCACACCCTCCCCCATGGTCTGCTGGGTCACCGAGGTTTTTCTGAGCCGGCCTGCACTGGTCCACTGTCTTACCAGTATGGTTGTTCTGTTTGATTTTTTCTTTAATTCCTTGGTTGTCGGAGTTCCACACAGTGCTTTTGGTTGCTCATTGATTTTAGATTGGTTGTTATCACCCTTTTCATTGTGCAAGGAAGCAAAGGGTTTCTATCTATGTCCCCATCTTGGCCGGAACTCCAGCAATGATTTTTTAAATGCAAAGTCAACAAAAGCAAAAATAAACAAGTGGAACTACCTCAAGCTAAAAAGCTTATGCACAGCAAAGGAAACTATCAATAAAATGAACAGTGAACCCATAGAATGGAAAATAATATTTGAAAACCATATATGTGATAAGAAGTTAATACCTAAAATATACAAGGACTCAGAACTCAATAGCAAAAACAAGAGGAAACAAAACCCCAAATAACCTAATTTAAAAAAATAGGCAAAGAAACTGAGTAGACATTTTTCCAAACAAGACATACAAAAGACCAACAGGTGCATTGAAAGGTAATCATCATCAATCGTCATCAGAGAAATGACGGTCAAAACCACAATGAGGTATCGCCTCACACCTGTAGGGGTGCCTACAGCAAAAAGACAAGAGATAAGTGTTGGTGAGGACGTGGAGAAAAGGGAACCCTGTACACCATTGATGAGAGTGTAAATTGATGTCTCTGCTGTGGAAAACAGTATGGATGTTCCTCAAGAAATTAAAAATAGAACTAACACATGATCTAGCAACTCCACTTCTGTGTATATATGTGAAAGAAAAGAAGTCACTGTCTCAGAGAGGTGTCTGTACTCCCATGTTCACCCAGAATTGTTCACAATACCTGATGTATGGAAACTTCCCACATATCATTTGATGGATCCGTGGATAAAGGAAATGTGGTATAGATACACAACGGAATATTATTCAGCCTTAAAAAAGGAGGAAATACCACTTTTTCAACAACAGAGATGGACCTGGAGGGCATTATGCTAAGTGAAAGAAGCTAGGTAGAGAAAGACAAATATGCATGGTATCATTTATATATGGAATACAAAAGAAAGTTGAACTCATCTAGACAGGAAAGAATGGAGGTAGCTGCAGGCTGAGGAATGGAGGAAATAGGGAAAGTGTGGTAAAAGGGTATAAACTTTCAGTAATTAGATAAATAAGGTCTTAGGATATAAGCTATAACATGGTGAATATAGTTGATAATTCTATATTATATAATTGAAATTGGCTAAGAGAATAGAACTGAAGTGTTTTTACCAAAAAAGGAAAAAGAAAAAAAAGGTAAATATGTGAGATGAGGTGATGGGCGTGTTCATTACCTTAAATGTGGGAAGCCTTCTACAATGTATATGTGTACCAAAAAAAAATCATGTCATATACTTTCAACTTATTACCATTTTATTTGTCAAGTATATCTCAATAAAGCTAAAAAAGTTTAATGTCATTAAAAAATCCTTTGCCCATGTTGAATTGGGTTTATTTTTGAGTTGCAGAAGTTCTTGGTATATTCTAAATATTGGTCACTTCTTTAGCACATGATTTATAAATATTTTCTCCCATTCTGTGAGTTGTCTTTTCACTCTCTTGACAGTGTCCTTAGATAACTATTTTCTATTATTTTGATGAAGTCTAGTTTTTGTTTTGTCTTTTGTTGTAATATCTAAGAAATGATCATATCTAATCTTATGGAGATTTCTTCCTATGCTTTCCTCTAAGAGTTTTATATTTTAGCTTTTATGTTTAAGCCTATAATCCATTTTGAAATAATTTTTTTATGATGTAAGGTAAGGGTCCCAATTCATTATTTTGCATATAGAAACCCAGTTTTACTGGTAACATTAGTTGAAGAAACTGTCCTTTATGCACCAAATGGGCTTATATGTGAGCTATTATTTGTGGGTTCTCTATTTTATTCTACATCCATATGTCTGTCCTTACACCAGAGCCACACTGCTTTGATGACCATATCTCTGTATTGTTTTAAAATCAGGAAATATAAATGTTCCAAATTTGTTGTTCTGTTTCAAGATTGTTTTGGCAATTAATAATATTTTAAAGTGCATTCTAAACAGACTTTATATGTTTATAAACTACCTGTCATATATGAAGATTTATGCCAATAACACTGATATTTATAGGTTAAGCCTGACCTGTCCCGAGCCCTAGACTTGAAACATCCAGACAACTCCATCATGCTTCTCAATACCAAATGTCAAAAACAATTTTTAATCTCTTCTTTGAAATTTGCTTCTCCTGGTTTTACATTTTAGCAGATAGCATCACATGCTTATTCTCCCTTATTCTTTTTTATTTTATTTTACTTTTTAAAAAGATTTTATTTATTTATTTTTAGAGAGAGGGGAAGGGAAGGAGAAAGGGAGGTAGAGAAACAACGTTTGGTTGCCTCTCACATGCCTCCTACTGGGGACCTGACCCGCAAGCCCAGGCATGTGCCCTGACTGGGAATCAAACCAGCAACTTTTTGGTTTGCATGCCCGCACTCAATCCACTGAGTCACCCCAGCCAAGGTGTTCTCCCTTATTCCTCACCACTGCTTCTCTTCCCTGTCCCCTTCCATATCAAATCCTTCACCAAGTCCTGTTGGATTTTCCTTCCAAATACATCCCCTACCTGACCCCTTCCACTCCCATTACCCTTGTTACAGTCATCACATTTCCTGCAACCACTTGTCTAAGTCTGCTCTTTTCCCAGAGGTCAGGAAGTCTGAGAAAAGATGAATTCTGGAATCTTACCTTTAAGACATTTGTCCAAGTATTCTAGGGTTATTCTAAACATTTGAATTAATGCAAGAATTAAAGATCCAAATGCTAGGGATCCTGTGTGATATCTGGGCAAAGATAAAGTGAGAGTAAAGGTTAAAATATCTTTACTATTAACTAAAAGGATGTTAGTTTAACATGTTTTATAGGTAAAAGGGAAGTGCAGGAGGACTGATAGCAGACTCCTATTCAGACAAATAAAGGTCTAGAGATTTTTAAATCATACATAGATATTTTGTCCCTCAGCTACCAAAATGATACTAACAGTCTGTTGGCATAAAATAAGATGTTAAAGCTGAGCAATGGTATGACGGAGCCAAGTTAATCCTTAATCTTTAATATGGTGCCCTCTCCTATCTCTTATCTCTAGTAACCTAGATAATGGTTTTTAGAAGAATACTAGCCTGGGTAGAGAGTATAAAATTGTGGCTATAAAACCAGACAGAGCCAAAGAACATCCATGACTCTTGAATCATACCTTTGAGCTCAAATGTAGTTTGCCACTTGAATGATAAACACAAAATAGAGTTATAAGTATACTAAGCAGAACTTGGAAAACAAAGGTAGGGTTCAATGTGGAACTTACCGTATGGCTCGTCCAAATGCAGTGAAGAGTGGATGTGGTGGGATGTCGTCAGGTTTTTTCAAGGCCCAGTAATAAGAAGCAAAGGCACCAGCAAGGGCACACTGGCCCAATGCAATGACAAAGTTTATAAGCCAGAGAAAGACAAATAGATTGAATATCTGGAAGGTAGTGATATGTTGATGGTACAGGCTGTTTCCACCATAGAAGGCAAAGTTACACTGAGCACCAGGGCAAGCTTTGGAAATCTTAGTTGTGTTAAAAATCTGCACTCAGAAAAAAACACGGATAATATTGTATTAAATGCTATTCCAAGATAACACATTCCTCGCCTTCTCCCTTGGTGTAGCCTCCCAGATGCATGTCCTGTGCTTTTTCTATGAACTTCTATTTTCCATCACATCACTTTATATAATTCTTTAATGAGCTCTGGAAAGTACACTGTATCTTATTTTCTATCCTGTGTTCATCCCTCTTCATCCCCTTTAGTCTCACATTTATTGGTGCTGTTGTTGACGATGACTGCTTCTTGGATATATGATAAGACAAATGAGCTCAGGAAATAATAGAACTTTCTTTCTATTCTCCCACCACTTCCTGTGTTTTCCTGCTAACACCTGGCCAACTCCCCCTTCTCCATGGTGATCCCTGTCAGTATGCCGGGTCTCTATTTCAGATGATCCCTCCAACCGCTAGAGGAAACGGAGCAGAGTTCTGTAGTGACATCAAGTAAAAGAGAGTTCCTTTTACTTACTTCTGGGTTACAGGTTCTGTTTTCATGTTTACACTGTCCGTCTGGGGTTACGATTTTGTATATGGGTACCCCTGACGTAGCCAAGTAACTGAGTGAACTCTATTAAGGATAAATTATTTGCTGGTGAGTTCAAAATACATAAACATGAAAATAATGCAAATAACTTAAAATTCCCTTGAGAGATTAACTTCAAAAAACTTCTAATCTTTTAATAATTTATCCATTCTCCAGGCCGGGAGTAATATAACATGGATCAGCTGCAGTGAGAAGCCTCTTAAAAACAGTAAAATATATTGAAGCTTTTTAAGGTTATCATGAGGGAGAGGTACCATATGTGAAGACAAAATAAAACAAATTCTACCATATGATCTAGATGAGGGGAAATTTAATTAGTACATTGAAACTTTTTTTTAGAGCTTAGAGGGGAAAAAAATCCTCTGTTTCTTTAGGATGTTCCTAATCTCCCCAGGATGAAAAGCACTGCGGTCTGGGGTCTGGAACAGTGCCGGGAACCGAGGTTCAGTGAGGGAAATACCGAAGGATACACTGCTGTCACGGCCCAGTAGCAAATACAGATTGAGAGGAAAAAGAAAGTTAAAACCGGATAAATTAATGTACTGGGAACATATCCAATGGCTCTGAAATAAAACAAAGAGTTGAAATTCAATATGATCTGGTGTTATAATTTCTCAATTAAAGTTTTATTTGTTTGAACTAGAACTGAGCCTTAGACTGAATTAATTCTCAGAACAGTAGTAATAACCATAGACTCTTTTTTGCCAATCATGCTGACATATTTTTAGTCATTAAATTTTATTTATTGTAAGTTAGAGACATTATTTTAATGCTCATGTTTGGTTCCTGCCCAGACTTCCCCAAACTCTTCCCTTTGCTTATTCTGACTCATAAATACTTGATATTGTATAATCATAATATTTCTTCCTTTTGTTTAGATTCTTAGACTTTAAAATTGGAAAACTTCTTGACAATTATCTGATCAAATGTGAGAATTCCCTGTAATTCAGGATCTTCTGTACTGTCTTCAAAATATGTTCATAAGGCTCTGGTGACCACACTGTTAGACTTTTTTATATGACACAACTTATTCTATTTTTTACCAACATGTCAGAAATTTCCTTCTTAACTGCCTGCCTGTAATTCACATCTACTACCTTCTGGAAAAGAAATGACCACCTTTTCAACACAGCAACACTTCAAAGTAACTCCTTCTTTTACTCTGCAGGATAATCATTCTTTTGATATTTCCTCATAAGACATGGTTTCTGGAATGGTCACCATCCTAGTTGCCCTGTCCCGAATTACTTTAGAATGTCCTTTTCAGCATACAACACTGGAGTAAATCCAATACTGTTTGACATAGCCACTGAGGATTCTCTGATGGAACTATTCCACTCTTAAGGAATGGACACTCCATAGATTCCTTTTGAAGTTGTTACTTTCTTCACTTCACTGAGCTATACCATTGTCTCCTTCTCCAGACACTGCCAGTAAATGAATTGTTGAGCTTCCCACTGTCTACCTTGTACTGTGGCACCCATTTACTTCAGCTCTTCTTTTTCCTGAAGCACACTATCAACCTGTCACAGCTGTATTGGCCCTTTGTACGCACACATTCACAGATGCATGTGCTCATACATATATTTAGAGGCATAACACTGGGGCACGTCACAGTGAAAAGCACAATATCATATTATTTTAACAATCCAGCAAATTAGTAGTTTTCTGGGGCTAATGATAGAGCATCAGTTATTGTAGGAAGGAGAGTTTAATTCAACAAAGTGCTTGTTAACCATTTAAACCATGGGCTTCGATAATACTCTTATATTATAAATTACAATTTTCTTAAAATAATCCTTAAAGATTGTTTAAAGTAATTTGGTCTTTAACAACTTAGTTTCTGTCACTCTAAATGGAGAACATGATCTGTTGTCTTTATAGCAATGCTTTCTTTGTTTCTTCCATGCGTTATTCAAAAGTTTAAAGTATTATCCTGGAGTGGCCTTTTGGAATAGTTTGGAAACTGTAGTTGTTACTATCTCCCAGCATGGATTTAGGAAAAATTTAGTGTTTATTTTATAGTATTTTTAATAAAAATGGCTCAGGGTATAAAGTGTTTCTGAATTAAGAGGTGTAGATACGAAATATATATTGGTGCTGCTAGGACCAATTATTCTTTCTATTGGCAAAATTGTCATTCATATAGAAATGGTAATAGTATGCAACTGACTTTACAGAATTATGGTGCTTTAAAGTTCTGCAAATGATCTCAACCATTAACACTAACATATAACTCAGTATGAGAATAATAAAACATATAGTATAACTTCATTACTTACTTTCACATACATTATTCTCCTAACATACTTTTAGTGCTTAAAAAAGTGCTAATATGTAGACAGACAGGTTTTAACCTTACTTTACCCAGTGATCACTGAGGTTTTAGGGACACTGAAGGACATGTTAGCATGACCTTTCTAATAACTGGCAATTTAAACTTGAACAAGTCTTCTTGAATAGAAAGCAGATTTCTTTAACAAGTCTTCTTAAAGGGAAAGCAGTCTGGGGCATCTACACAACAGGCAGGGGCTGACTGGACTGCCATACACACTCAGTGAGTTTCTCTGTTAGGGCCTTACTTGCTCCCTTCCTTCAGCAGGGCTATGGAGATGCGGATCCGGTCCCTAAGGAAAATCAGCACGAGGATGACAAGCACTTCCAGGATGCAGAGTATTACCACTTTAAACAGAAAAGAAAAAATTAGTGTGTGATACAAATCAATCTGAAAAACAAACTTTCTCTGCAGAAGTTATTAATGAACTTCATGATTATTGCTGCCAATTCTGACACTTGACAGTTTCAGCTAATCTTAGAAATTCACTTTCAGAACCTTCAAGAAATGCTAAAGAATCTTGATTAAAACCTTTAGCTAATGTTTGGCCTGCTCAGGTGGACAGGCTTTCTCTATGGAAACATTTCATGCCATCTGTAGAAGTAGGAAAACAGGCAAGGAAGAAGGATGGGCTGCTTTAGGCAGCTCAAATGTTTCACGTTTCCTTCACTGAGTAAGAGAATTGTTACAGAAGAAAGTTTTTGTCTGCCCTGCTCACAATATCTCTCAATGAACTGACCTGGCAGCAGGGCCTTGGCTGCCCACATTTTCATTTTGTGACTCCACATTCATGGCCCCTGACAATGGTATCAGGGTTTAAACGCAGCCCAAGCTGGCTAATAGAGTCTCAGAATTAGAATTATGTAAGGTATTCTAGGTCAGTTTTGAATTCAAGTTTATACACCTCTTGAACTAAGAGTTATACAAACTTAATAAACTTCATCAAAACAATCTTCATGAGGAGTAAATAAATCTGCAAAGAAAGGATAAAGTTTATGTGTGTAGAAAGAGAAAGAGCAAGGAGAGAAAATCTTGTGTTCTATTTGGCTTTTGTTTCCTTGATTTAGCTATACTTTGGAAGTGCAGCTGCTTTCCTGTTTTATTTTTGAGTTTTGGGAGACTCTTCTATGTTCAAATCAGAATGCCTCCGCCTTGGCCCCAGCTTGCTCCAATTTCCTTTTCTTTTCAGCTAGCTCGAATTAGTTTCTTTTTACTTGGAGCCAAACAGTCCTAATTACTGATTTCCTCAATTCTAAAATAAATACCTTTAACTTAGCAGTAGTATCTTTTTAGGAAAAGTAAAGAAATCCTTCATTAAATAGCTATTCAAAAGTAAACAGGAATGATCTGAATATTAAGGAAATATACCACTGCTAATAACAATCTAAAGTTACAAAAAAAACCCAAAACTTAATGGAGAGTTAATTAAATTTCCGCCTGTGAAAGAATCCATTCCATAGCCTGCTTCCAGGATGGTTATTCTGCTGATGCACGAACACTTCCATTGCTCACTGCTAGGGTGCGCACCAACTCATCCTATTGTTCCACCACTGAGACCCGCTGCTGCACCACACGCCATTTAAGACGTCCAAGTAAGCAGAAATCAGTTAGCCCAGGCATGTGGGAGGGTCTCAGTAATGTGCCATTTTGCTACTCTATCTTTGTTTAGTTAAACTGTGCAAGTATGTTTACATGCACATTCGATTCTCTTAAAACATAAAATTGGCCCCAAATCATGGAGTATATAGTCATATTAAGCTAAAATCATTATCTTTTTTTGGATGAACCTAAGAATATGAGATATATTAGAATTGCTTTATATTCTGAAATTGCCTTGATAAGAATATTGCATATCAATCTAATATCTTTATAAAATTATATATTCAAAATGGTAGTATTAGAGAAATTTAAATGCCTTTTGAATTTACATATCATAGTCCTTCCTTGTGTCTGAAGAACAAACAATAGAATTTTTTAAAGACCTTACAGAGAAGCTGGTATACCTAAAGCTTCACAGAGGAGACTGGGATAGTTAATAACAGAAATAAGAATAGAACTATCTCCTAACACAATTTGAGACTCATAAAAATGATATCATTGCATATATAACTCTGCTTATTTTCAGTGTTCCTGTTGATTAGTGTAATCGCATGTATGCACTTGTCTCAGGGGCCTAGAATTTGGTTCATACACAGCACAAGTAATCAATTCATGTCTGATAAGTGGGTTGTAAAAGCTGAGGCTCATTTGAGAAAAAAATAATATTTCTAGACTTCAAAATAAATCACATCTCTTAATTTCCTCAAAGCACATCTCTTAATTTCCCAATAGCAGATTCTGATCATCTCAGTGATATTTGTGTCGAAGCTCCTTCAGAGACAGCAGTGGATGACCACAGAACCTGTGACTGAGATTCACCGGAGAGTAAAGCTAGAGAGAGGTGCATAATGGATGGGATTTGTCGTCTTTAGAAATGATAGCTAACAGTAAGGGGATTGCTGAGGAGATAAAAAATCACTTCCAATTCAGGAAAAGTGATTACATGAGGATGCCAGTTCCAAGATGTCTGATTTTTAGAGTTAAAAATGGCTGTAAATGAAATAATTCTTCTGCAACATATTTGAAAAAATAATGTGTTTGTTATGTGACGAGAACTAGTCTGATGAGAGCAAGCATTGGGTGTTCTGACCCAGCACTATCCAAGGAAAAGAGAACAACAAAATTCGGTCAACCAGGGTGTCTGGTGGGGGCGGCTGTGCAGAAGGCCAGGTCAGCAAGGTTGGCACGAGCCTGAAGAAAACAGCTCTCGAAACTCTCTGAGGCCCTCTGCTAAAAAGGCTCCTCATTAGGAGCCTTGTGACTCACATGCTTAGATCCCAGGAAAGCAGTGTCCTCCAAGGGATCTGTCTGCATTCTGATCAGGGAGAGTGTAAAACAGTGTACCCAACAGGGTAAAACTGACAGTGTAAACAAATAAAGTGGCACTCTGGTGACGTAGTGTGAGCCTGGACCTGTCACTCCTGGTGACTTTTGGATGAAGTGACAAAATCAAGTTTTCAAATTTATGGGGATGGAATCCGTCCCTGGAATCATGATGCTCGCCAAGATATTGACCCCTGTGCAGCTCTACCGGGCTCCTTTGCCAGGCTTCCCTAAGTATGTCTTACCCGGCTCTCAAACTTCAACGATGTGAAGATGAATTTTCTTTTACAGCAACACATAATTGGAGATTATTTTTTGACTTGATTAGAGAACATGAATCTCTCTGAATTGCATGGAATATTAAAGTAAAACTATTCTAGGAATACAGGTTTAAAGCCATCTCTGAAATCACCTTGCTTTAAATATTTTGTTAATATTATCCTTAACTAATGTGATAATCTGAATAAAGAGTTCAAAATATAAATTTATTTTAGTGACTTATTATTCCAATTCCTATAATAAATAATTTAAAATTCCTGTTATAAAAATTGTTTCTTATTTTTTGTCCTTTTTTTTTAATAAAACAAGTTTGAAATATCAAGCATTGTTTCCTTTTAAAACACCTTTCTTGGATATCAGTTTAATGGCTATCAATACCCACACCCAAAATATTTTAATTTGAAAGCAAAAAGTTTAAAATCATTGTAAAGTAATGTTTTCTTAGATTATATAATAGATTCCATTCCATGATTTTTCCACTTACTAGTAGGGTTATGAACACATTTACTTTAAGGATGTTAGCCATAACTGTGCTTAACAAGTTACCCCAAACCAAGCTTTCCTTCAGACAAAAAGATGCTTCCTCCTCATTACAATTTTAACAAAGCCAGTGTTGAAAATCCACTCACTAAATGCGAACCATGTTTGTTTCAGTTGGAAGTACATCCTTATATCAGTCCGAAACCCGACCTCATAAATGGTTAGGTGAGAATTTGGGTGCTCCTGGAGGTTTCTGTACTCCTGGTAACAGTGCCATATTCCTTGAAAAGGAGAGAAAAACAGACTACTATTAAATGTTATTTTCTGAAATATAAGCTATGTTCTTATCACACATATCTACATGTATTTGACCAGCATGGTCATTTCTACAAAGGCAAGATTCGTATTTGCATAGAACATATTTTATGTTCATCTGATAGCCTTAGATGTGCTACTGTATTCAATATAAATGTTTTCAGTATTTGTCTGGATGCCTGCATCAGCACTTGGCTTTAAGTGTCCTTTCAACTAGAAACAACTTTAATGTTCATCCGTAGGGAATGGTTAAATACTTGTGCAGTGGAATACTATATTTCCATATAAGAAGGAAAAAGACTACGGTGATATTAAATAATTTCTATGATATTTTGTTACGTAAAAAAATCAAAGTACAAAATGACATAAGTATGCTATAATATGTATAATAATAACAGTCTTTGTATTTATTTTCTTGTATACTCATAAAGTATTTCTGTAAGGAAACATAGAAATATAATATTTTGTGCTTTTGGGGATGGAAAATTAGTGACCTGGGAACAGAATGAGAACAAAAATTTTAACTGTATAAACTTGATACCTTTTGAAATTTGAAGCACATGAATGTACAATCAACTTAAAAAGCAAATTAAAAAATTCATTTATATTGCAAAAAAAGCCATTTTCCATTTTTTATGGTGAAGTCATGTATTGGTGGAATTACCTAAACCCTATTCTTATCAAAGTTTGTGTCTAGGCAAGGCAAATATGGACCAGCTGCATTTCCCCCAAAACTCTGTATTTCAGACTACATAATGACTTTTTACACGGTCTACAAAGTAGTAGTAAAAATTACAGTTAAGAGGTCTACCCATTTTAATGAACGGTGGATCTGGATTAGGTCTATTGGAAATGTTCCAGTTTTTTAAACTAATGGGGTTTTGTTTGTTTGGTTGGTTGGTTTTTATTTTTTTTAGACATAAGGTGAGGGTGAGGCCAATGAAAGGAGAAATAAGTCTAGACTAGAAAAGACATTTGTTTTTCAAAAAGATATGACAAATTTCTTTCTTTCAGGCCCTGCTTTCCCAGTATATTTTAAAATTTTCCTTTAAAAAATACTTTATAAAATATCTGATACATAAAAACTATATGTAATACAGAAGTAGGTTTAAGGCATAAAGTGAACACATATGAATGCATCACTTAGCTGAAGATTCTGCTTCAATTAAACGAATTAAAATTTGTTATTCTACTCTATGTCCTATCATACCTATTTGCCTCTTCCTGCCAAAGAGCAATTATTCTGAATTTTGTGCTTATTATTCTATTTTAATAGAAAATTGCATTGAAATTTCCCCCAAGGGAGATTTATATTTCATACAGATTTACTATTTATTGGATTATTTATTTATTCTTGTAGTACTATGAATTTTGAAGATATTTCTTTAGATGTTTACATATTTAGAATTGGTATATCTTTTTAGTGAATCAGATCCTTCTTATAACTAATAATGCTTTTTATTCTAAAATCTATTTTGTCTGATATTATTATGACTACTGCAGCTTTATTTTTGTTAATGATTGCTAGCATATTTTTATCCATTTCTTGATTGTCAAATTCCTTATGCGTTGTACTTTTGTAAATAATATACAGCTCCAACTTGTATGTATATATTTTAATCTAAACTAAAAATCTCTGTATTCTAATTGATGAGTTTAATACATTTATGTTTGATGTATTGATCTACTTATTTTTGTTTCTACCTACTTTTTGCTTTTCCTGTTCTAGTTTGTGCCTACATTTCTTTTCTTCCAATTTTTTTCTTTTAAAAATGGGTATGTATTTTCATTTGTATGTCTGTTTGTTTATTTGTTTACTTATATTCTACTTTGCTCCTGTACTGGTTTAGAAATACCTACTGTATTTTTAGATTAGATTACCCTTGAAAATCTGCTATGTGCTCTTAATAACCAAGTTTAAAGTCAGTATCTTAACAAGAAAATATAAGGACCTTAGATCACTCAATAATCACCTCACTCTTATTATTATCCAGTATTTTGGTTTTGTATATTTAGACCTCAAAAAAGTGGATATTTTTACTATTTTACGCAAAGTTTATTTAAATTTACCTACACATTTGCCAATTCATTTTCTTTGCCCATAATTCTTTTTTTAAAAAGATTTTATTTATTTATTTTTAGACAAAGAGGAAAGGAGGGAGAGAGGGAGAGAAACAATGTGTGGTTGCCTCTCATGCTCCCCCTACTGGGGATCTGGACCACAACCCAGGCATGTGTCTTGAGTGGGAATCAACTTGTTAGACTTTGGTTCAACCCTCCATCCACTGAGCCACACCAGCCAGGGCATAATTCTTTCTTTTATGTCATATCTTTTTGTGTAATCATTTCCTTTCTTTTTGAAATACGTCTTTTAGGATTTCTTTTAGTATATGTCTATTAGTAAACTCTAGTTTTTACTTATCTTAAAATCTTATATTACTCTCTTTATTGAAAGATAGCTTTGCTGGGTGTATAACTGTAGGTTGACAGTTATTTTTTCTTAGCTCTTTGAAGTATTATTTTAATTCTTTTGCTGCTGTTGAAAAGTCTGCTTCAGCCTAGTTGTTTATTTGTATGTGATCTGTCTTTTCTCTGCTGTTCTTTTTAAAAACTTTTAGTTATTGGTATTCTGAAGCTTCATAACAATTTCTTCCCTACATCATAAATTTCTTGCTCTCCAGTATATAAACATTCCAAACAGTATATAAACAGGTTGTTCTTTCTTCCATCTCAAAGAATCAAACAAAATAAATTCTACTTTTGATCTTTTCCCCTCATCAATAGCCCAATTTCTTGTCACCATTAAAACCACACTCTCGCCCTGGCTGGTGTGGCTCAGTGGATTGAGCGCGGGCTGTGAACCAGGCATCGCAGGTTCGATTCCCAGTCAGGGCACATGCCTAGGTTGCAGGCCATGTCCCCCAGCAACCGCACGTTGATGTTTCTCTCTCTCTCTCTCCCTCACTTCCCTCTCTAAAAATAAGTAAATAAAATCTTAAAAAAAACACACTCTCCAAAGTAACCATTTATATTTTTTGTCTACAATTTCTCTCCTCCAACCCTTCCTCAAAACCTGCTCTAAACAGGTTTCCCACCCTCATTATTTTATCAGAACTGCCCTCATCAGATCACCAGGCATCTTTCTGCATTTCTAAACCAAGGCCAACTCTCAGTTTTCATCTTTCTTGACCTATCAGCCATATTTGACATGCTGGATCACTCCTTTCTTTTATCACTTGGCTTCAAAAACATCACCTGCTTTTAGTTTAAAACAACAAACAAACAACCAAAAAACAAAAACCTGTTCTCTTTAATTATCTTTGCTGGCATCTTCTCTCTGACCTTTTCAGATCGGTGGGCCTCAGAGCCCAGTCCCACAACTCTGTCTACATTTATTGGTGAGCTCTCGGTGATCGCAGCTAGTCTCAGCTCCAGTGCTCCCGACTCCTAAATGTGTTTCCCTGGGCTAACACACACTCTCTAATTCTAGGCTAAATATCCAATGCTTACTTGACATCTCCACTTTAATGCCTAGTAAACATCTCAAACTCAACGTGCTCAAAATTAAAGTTCTGATCAATTCCCTTTTTACAATAGGCTTGCTATTCTCAAATATTCCCTACCTCAGTTGATAGCTTTTACAGTTGCTGAAGTGGAAACCTCATTCTTGACTTCCTACTTTTTCTCATGAGCTGCATTCAACTCATCAAGAAATTCAGCTGTTTCCATATTAGAAATGTGATCTAAGCTTCCCTAATTTGGCACATGGATTACCGTAATAGTCACCCCACTGGTCTTGTTGCTCCTTCCCTTTCCTCACTACAGTCTCTTCTCAACTCAGGGACTAGAGCACTCATCACTTCACAGCCCCCTCTCTGCTCAAAACTCTACAATGCCTCCCCATTTCATGCACAGTAAAAGGCAAGATCTTACAATAATCTATGTCTCTGGCTATCCCTCCAAAAATTCTATGACTTCGTTTCATACCATTCTCCCCTTTACTCAATATACCCACCCATGGGTGGGTATATCAGCCTTCTAACCATTTCTTCAACACACTCCTAACTTGGGCATTTCCTCTAGCTGTACTCACTATCTTGAACTTCCCCTTATCTCCAATGACAATTCCATTGCCTTTGTTAAGTATCTTCTCAGATCTGTTCTCAAAAAGGCCTACTCTAATATTGCCCTATTGTGCTACACCCAATCCTTTTACCTGTTCTGCTTTTTATTTTTACCATAGAAAATATAATCTTATAATAGATAATTTGCTTAAACTATAAGCATCAGGATAGCAAGGACATTTGTCTGATTATTGTTTTATCTCAAAAGCCTAGAAGAGGACCTGTACACTGTAGCTGCTCAATCAATATTTGGTAATGAACAAATAGAAGAATACACGACTAGATATGGATGTCTTTTCCCTTGTTCACACTGATATAATTAAAGCTTCTTGAATCTCTGAATTCAGATCTTTTATCGGTTCTAGAAAAATCCCATCCAATACATTTCAAATGAGGCCAATATATGTTAGGCCCTACTCAAGTTATTCTTTATCACTCTTAACCACATAATCATATCCGTTCTCTTGTAACATTCTGCTGTAACTTGGGTAATTCAGATTATCTTTCAGTTAATTAATTCTCTAATAACAATTTTATTTTAATTAATTTTTTTTTAATTTTGAGCACGTCTATTGGGTTTATCTTCATGTATGCCTGAACATTTCTGATAATTTCTGATTTTAAAAAATTCTATCCTTAATTCTTAAACATTTTATACAGTTATTTCATGTTCTATATCTATTAATTCCCAGATCTAATTTCTTGAAGACCGCAATCTGATATTTACAATTTTTTTTCTCACAAAAGATCATTTCCTTGCATGTTTAGTAATCTTTGATTGCCACTCATGCTTTGTTCATCTTAATCTGTGGAGACCTGGTGATCTGAATTGAAGATGCATTCATCTAGAGGGGAACTGTATTTGTGTCTGGCAGCAGCCAACAGGTACTACCAAAGTGGGGTAACTTTAGGTGATTTTCAGGATCTCAGCCTTACTCAAGCAGTTTCAGCTTGGCCCCTGCTGCTCCATTGCCAGCTCTGCTCTCAGGCCCCTGCTTGTAGCACTCACATGGGCTGCTCAGCATTTCACACGTGCCTCCTGTTCAGTGCCCCACTTTCTTAGCTCATGGGTTTAATTTTGTTTCTGTAGGGAGATTTTCCTCATTTCCTGAAATCTCATCAAAACAAACCTTATATAATACAGTAAAATATTATTTTTATGCCATTATTTATTAGCGAGCAAACCCTTCAGACTAATTAATTCCTTCATAATGGTGGGTGTGAAAGTCTCAGCAGTGTTTCCCTATTTCTTTTTATACTACTTTAGTGCTTTGTGTCTGTCGCTCTCTCTTTTTAAGATTTGATTCCTGGGCTTCAACTCCTCCTTCCTCAATAATATTCACGAATAACACCAACAGATATTATTTACTGAACAATTACCATGTGGTAGGCAGTTTTCTAAGTACTTTATGTTCATTATTTTTTGTAAATCAGATTTTTACTACATAGTTGAGGAAACAAAATTAAAGAGACTATGTACTTGCAGAGGATCACATCATTAACATGTAATGAATCTGTAATTGTGCCTCTTCCATCTCCAAATCGATGCTTGCAGCCATATGACCTCTCCTGTGTAACTCCTAACTTGTTCTGGCCAAGGAGAATTGTTCCACTGCTGTTCACGGGCATTTGCCCACCAATAGCCTGACTTTTTCTCTGGTCAGTATGATACATCTGCATTGTTCTCTACCCTAGTGAGTAGGCTGCTGTCAATAGGAAATGGTTGGATTCCTATGATACACCACTAGTCAGTTTCCCAAGACAGCAGCAGGTGTCAGTTACAGTCTTACTTACCCTTTCCATTCTAGTTGGATATTTCTCCACCCAGTGAGCAGCTTCAAGCTTGCATGCCATGCCATGAATTGCTGAGTTAGCACTATGTAGAAAGTCAATAGGAAGCTAAAATTCATGGCTGTACCTGCACAATTAATCATCTTTCTTCCTTTTGCCATTGTCAAAGTTGGACTGTAGGCAATTGCAGATTCCTCTTGCTTGTTAAGACAAGTCAGTGAAATCAATAGCAAACTTTACTGCCATTCCCTTCTTGATAATAATAAAGGAGTGATTGAATCACACACTCAAGCTTTAGGTTAGTAAACAGCAGAGGTTATTTTGAGCTCCAAGCAGAAACACACACACACAAAAGCTTTCAAACAAAAAGGTTTCTTGAGAGTGTCTGATTAAGGGACGGCAGTTCTTCCAATAGACTGGCCCACCTCTTTGTGGGCAGCTGCACAGCAGGAGCAGATGAGGAGCACCGGAGAGACAGGAATGGTTGTCTAGAAACTCAGTAACCTGGTACCCAGAGTGCTTACTGTGTTCCAGGCACTGTTCTAAGAGCTTCATACTCGTTGTTTCATTTAATCCTCACAATCTTGTGAGATAGAGATGTTATTGCAGCAATGTTATAGATAAGGAAAACTGGGTTTTACAATCATTAAGAAACTTTCCCAAAGTTTCCCATTATGGAGCAAGATGGGATTAGAATTTAGACTAACTACAGAACTTGGGGATTCAACTACATTATTTTTTTTTCAATTACAGTTGACATTCAATATTATTTCATATTAGTTTCAGGTATACAGCATAGTGGTGAGACATTTACATAATTTATAAAGTGATCCCCCTCAATCAGTCTAGTACCCACCTGGCACCATATATAGTTATCACAATATTATTGCCAATATTCTCTATTCTACACTTTACATTCCCATGAGTATTTTGTAGCTACCAACCAATACTTCTTAATCCCATTGCCTTTTTTCACCCAGCTCTCCAAACCCCCTCCCCTCTGGACACCATCAGTTTTCTTTATCTATGAGTCTGTTTCTGTTTTTGTTGTTGTTGTTATTCACTTACTTTATTCTTTAGATTCCACATATAAATGAAATTATGATATTTTCCCTCTGTATAATTTATTTCACTTAGCATAATACCCTCTAGGTCCATCTATGTTGTCGCAAATGGTAAGATTTCATTCTTTTTTATGACTGAGTAATATTCCAGTGTATATTGTTTATCCAATCTTTTATTGATAGGCATTTGGGTTGCTTTCATATCTTGGCTATTGTAAACAATGCTGTAATGAACACAGGGGTGTTTATATCTATTCAAATTAGTGTTTTCAGTTTCTTTGGATAAATACTCAGAAGTTGAATTACTGGGTGACAAGGTTCAACTGCATTCTTATACTGGTATATGTAAAGCTCTTCTTTGTGTGACAGAAACAGGAAATTATTATTTTTGTCTTTTTAATGACAGTTTATTGATTATGCTATTATAGTTGTCCTGAGTTTTCCCCCTTTGCCCTCCCTCTACCTAGCACCCCCTACTTCCTCAGGCCATCCCGACCCCATTGTTCACGTTCATGGTCATGCATATAAGTTCTTAGGCTATTTCCTCTCCTGTACTGTACTTAACATCCTCATGGCTATTCTATAACTACCAATTTATACTTCTTAATCCCCTTACCTCCTCATCCATTCTCCCATACCCCCTCCCATCTGGCAACCATCAAAATTCTCTCCACATCCATGATTCTGTCTCTGTTCTTGTTTGCTCAATTAGATTTTTTGATTCAATTGCTGATAGATATGTATTTTTTGCCATTTTATTGTTCATAGTTTTTATCTTATTTTTCTTAAATAAGTCCTTTTAACATTTCATATAATAATGGTTTGGTGATGAGGAACTCCTTTAGTTTTTTCTTATCTGGGAGGCTCTTTATCTGCCCTTTGATTCTAAATGATAGCTTTGCTGGGTAGAGCAATCTTGACTGTAGGTTCCTGCTCTTCATGACTTTGAATATTTCTTGCCAATCCCTTCTAGCCTGCAAGTTTCTGTTGAGAAATCAACTGACAGCTTTATAGGAACTCCCCTGTAGGTAGCTAACTTCTTTTCTCTTGCTGCTTTTAAGATTCTCTCTTTGTCTTTAATAACCTTTGGCATTTTAATTATGATGTGTCTTGGAGTGGTCCTCTTTGCATTGCTCTTGTTTAGGACTCTGCTTTCTTGACTTGTGTGTCTATTTCCTTCACCACATCAGGGAAGTTTCCTTTCATTGTTTTTTCAAATACATTTCCAATTTCTTGCTCTTTCTCTTCTTCCAACACCCCTCTGAATTGAACATTGGATAGTCTAAAGTTGTCCCACAGACTGCTTATACTATCCTCATTTTTTTTTGATTTTCTTTTTTTTGTTGTTCTGAAAGGAAGCTGTCCTAAGTACTATACTGTTTCTTGGGAGAGATTTTAATTGCTTTTTTAGGGTTCACATTGTACCTGTACTGTTTTGGGAGAGGATTGAGTTAGTGATTGGAGTTCAGCCTTGAAATAAGTTAATTCTTCACCTAATAAGTGTAATTCAGAGTGCTTGCCTCTAGAGGGTGATGTGTCATTATGGAGCATTGGTTCATTATTAATGTGAGTGACAGTACCCAGATTAAAGGTACTTATTTGAAAGAGAAAAATAGATCACACTTCTGTAACTATGCAGACATGGCCTTCAATCAAATAAAAAGTTAAAGGAATAAAAGAAGTTGTCTGAAATGTTTTTCATTAACCTAAAAAGGATTCTTTTTACTTCTATCTTAGTACCCATGAAACATGACACCAAAGGTTGCTGGAGAAAAAGTAGAATATACTGAAAGCACTTTTTTCATGGTAAAGAAGAAAAAAGTTATAGAGACAATGTGTGCAAAATTAAATAATTGTTCTAAATTTAGCCTTTTTGTGGGAGCAAAGAATAATTAAATTTGCTGCAAGAAAATGTTTTCTACTCATTGATACTGGCAACTGAAAAGAAAGAAGCAGTTTTGACATTTGGCGGTTTTAAGAGGGGTAATACCTACCATAACCTATAATTCCAATCACACCCACAACAAAGACCCAGAAGAGTAACCCAGCTGTGAACCTCAGGAGCAGCAGGAACATCCAACTGAGGAGCATGGCGATTGTCAGGCCACTGGCAGAAAAAAACATGAGACAAACACAGGGTCAAGTGTGCTAAACATAACATAATGAAAACAGCAAGACAACACTCTTTTTCTCTTAAAAATAAATCTCAGATTATTTTCTTTTACCTAGCCATAGAAACATTTATAACATTAAAAAGTACAAACAATGGATTCTGTTAAGACTTTGTATGGAAGAGTAGGACCATCAGGGAATTTATACGTGACTCGTCTTCATGCGCCCAGCTAAAGTGAATTCAGGCCAGTGTCAATCACTGCTCAAGGAAAGACACAATTTCTCCAAGCTACAATTTTGGACTATCTGCCCTAGTTGCCATGTTCTATTTTTTCCCTTCACACCTACCCAATAAGTGTTAAATTGTAAAACCTATCTATGATGAATGTGTGCTGTTCTACCTACCAGGTGACTAATGAAAGCCTTATGCAAAATAACTGTCTAGCAGTAAGAGAAGATTCTTAGGATAGAAAGACCAAAAAAAAAGACTCTGTCCCACACAGATCTCAAACTCAGGATTTTTATAGACCATTTCACTATGGACTAATTATCTATAATAGTTTATAATATCTGACATCACCAGATACCTATTTCAGGTTCCCGCTGATCTGTAGGCCACTATTTGGAACCATGATAAGGCTTCTGTGTCACCTGGGCCATGTGACTTCATCAAGGAATCAACAGCATGACTATTTTCCTTCTGTTTAATTTCTTCCTGGACTTTGAGTGAACTAGCAGAGATACTTCTTTTACCCCACTATACCCAAGTTAAAGTTAATTGGATTTCTTTAGGTAATTTTATCAAAGATAACTCATTAAGATTGGAAATTTGGCTGATGCTTCTTTAAGAACGGACACCTCTGGTGCTGTCTGCAAGTTTCTAACATAGCAACAGATAGAGCCTGGTAGTTGATTGACTTTATTGTCTTCAAGTGTTATCTTTACAGACAAAATCAATCTTTCTTTCTTTCTTTCTTTCTTTTTTCTTTCTTTTTAATTTTTATCTTTTACAGTATTAGACTCTCTCTCTCTTTCTAATTTTTATCTTTTACACTGTTACAGATATCTGCATCCCTTCCTTTGCCACCTCCACCTGACCCCTGCCCCCTTCCCTCCGATCATCACAACACTGTTGTCTGTGTCTATGTGTCATGTGTATATGTTCTTTGGCTAGTCTCTTCACCTTCACAAATAAACAGAATCTTAATACTGTCACCACATTGATAACAGCATGCAAAATAGCTTCTCAGGTCGTAGTCTTGCACAACCTATGCTTTTAACCTCCTAAGCCATTTTCTTTTAAAAATCACAAATACTTTGGGTGGTGGTGTGGTAGGGAGAAAATGGAGACAACTGTATTTGAACAACAATAGAGTAATGAAAATTAAATAAAAATAAAGATGAAAAAATAAAAAATCACAAATACTTTAATGCTTAAATATTCAATATGGTTAAAAAGTTATTCTATGGTGTAGCCCAAGAGAAATATTTACAAAGATCAGAGGGGGAAATATATAGATGTTTATTCTGTGTATTTTATTCTTGCATAAAAATTCTACCTGAATGAACTAAGTCACAGCATATCAGTCTTTGGCTTTATATTCATTAAGTAGACTAGAACAGAAAGTTGAAAATAAAGGAAGGTGCTTATGTTCTCGTGTTATGAGTGGGACCGGGGTGGTGAAGAGGGTTCCACTGTGTGTGCTGGGAGAGAGGTGGGCAAGAGAGTCCATCATAATGTATGCCCCTTCAGACAAGAGAGGACAAGCCAAAATGAAAGAAGAAACATGGAAATTGTGTAGTGATATTTGGGTCTTACAACAGGTGAGCCAGTTGACTGTCAAGTCCAGACTATAATCTCTGCTATGGAGATATGTCCTGAAATTCTAATATGCACTGACAATAGTTACTGCAGTTGTTTAAGACGAAGCATTGAAATCTCATAAAACTAATTTTGCAGATCTAAAAGTTACTCACTAGTATTTTACATAAAATTTGACTTTATTAAGCATCTAAAAGTTGTATATATCTCTCTTATTCCCCTAGTATTTTTATAAATGTTGCTTGAACTAACATTTTCAATGCATTTTCTATGTTCCAGGAACTATAATAGGAATTAGGAAAATGAAGATGACTTATACATAATTACCATGGTGAAAAGTTCATAGTTTGTCAGAGGGAAAGAGCCAGGCAATAAAACACAAAATGTTTGGTGCTATGTAGAAAATAGGTATGGAGGTGTATATGGGTACAGGTGTGTAAACACACACCATGGTGGGTATGAGGAACACACAGGGGGGGAATAACTAATTATAGCTGCAGAAGTCAAGTAAGACTTCATACAGGACATGAAAGCGGATTTTAAATGATGAGATAAAGTTGCCTATGGCACAAGGAATGATAATGCTAGGAAAGAGAACAGAATGTGCAAAATCATGCGCATAGTATTTAGTGTGTTTAGAATGTAGGGTAAATAAAAAACATGGGTGGAAATGAACCTGAACACTTGAGTTGGGCCAGGTTGTAAATGGCCTAGTCAGTATCTAAAGAAGTTTTCACTTTATTCTTTTATCAGTAGGAAACCATAGATGCTTTTAAGATCCAAGAAGGTGATACAACAGCCAGATAGTAATGATATTCTTAGATAAATCAAACACATGTACCCCTCCAGTAGTGTGACTGCATTCTCAGGACTGTAAATCTTATGTCTGAAAAATTTTAATTTCCTCCTCTCTTTATATATTTTTTCATAAGTGACCTCTGTGGATGATAATAATAAACATTATGTGGAAGGGTCACATTAAAAAATAAGAATAATCTCTTGGAAGTCAATGAAGAACAAATGGGAGAACAGACCACATAAATATTGCATCTACTAAAACATGTGATAGGAAGGAAACATATCACAGATGCTGCCTTCACATAACTTGAAGTATATGTTCATAGGAGTATTTTAAGGAATACAATTAAAATTTATAGTCATAACTTCGTTAACACTGGACATATTTCCAAATATCTTTGTTCCATTTTTATTCTATATGAAAAAGAAAATGGCAGGAACTGAGATCTGAGCCAACCTTGAATTCATGATTATATAGGAATTTGAAGAAAGAGTTCTACAAAGACAAAATTGGAATGGGGCTGGGGAAAACCATCTATGTTTTCACTTACATGAGAATCCAATACCAAGTTGTTGCATAGTCTTCAAACACTCTCATTCCAATTGCCTTTGCATCAAGGATTTTATTCATATTACTAAATTCAAAGAAGAGAAATATCAATTATTTTCCAAGTACCACTAAACAGACATGTTTCTGTTAGGATAAAAAGAATTTTGCAAGCTGCTGTCCAAAGCATATTTGGAGAAACCATTTATCAGCATGACTCTTTTCCTAGACACAACAGTTCATGAAATGTCACTTTGGTAAACCTGCAAAGGTGGCTGGATCTACACACATTAGAGGTCATGGCTTTCAAAATGGTGAACAGATTCTTTTCTCACGTAGGTGGCATGCCTTCAATATTGCAGAAGTCTCACTATATGAAATGAATTTAAATGGAAAGATCAGTTTTTAACTTATACAATCCAGAGACTCAAGAATGAAAAAATGAACACCGTCATTAATTCACCTTCCCAAACCTCAGACAACTCTGTTGCAGGGAGGCTCATGAGGCACAAACGGAGGAGTGCACGCATCCTTAGCGTCTGGTTTGACGAATGTCAAAGTGAACACACTTATGTAACTACGCATGTGTCATCTCTTTTCCAATGTGGTCCAATTAAAATACCTTTCTTTCCCCAAAAGGAACCACATCCCAACTTTTGTGATAATAATTTCCTAGTTTTTTAAAATTAGTTTTAACTTTTATATATGTATCACGGGATACTTTAACTTAGTGGTGCTTACTTTTGAATTTTATTAATGGAATTGTACTTGTATTATTTCATACAGCTTTATATTTGTGAAGTTTGTCCATGTAGCTATGATATTTTAAATATGCAGGAACTTCACTATTCTATTTGGACTGCTAAAGCCTTTCAAGAAAGAGAAATTACACTTTAGGATATCTTTATATTTCACTTGTAATTTAACAACTGAGCAATGCAATGATACTCTGTGTGTTTTGCTTGTACACATGTATGTACGCACCCTGGGAATCACATTTTCCAGTAACATGGAATGCCAGGATGCATACAGCCAGTGGGAACAGTGAATTCACTTCATTGCAGTTAGTATATGGAAATCTGGTCCAGCATTGAAATGGCATTGCCATGGTCATCTCATCTTCCTTAAGGCCCTTTCCCTTAGAACATCAAGCAATTTCATTAGTTCAGTCATATTTTTTAAATGCTGCTTTAAAAAGCATAGTTTTTTCTTAAAATTATGTTTATTCAAAAAGTAAACTATATGATGACCTTTTGGTACATTTCCTGATGTCTCATTCTATACCCAATGAAAGTGAAAGATTTAACCATTTTGATAAACATGGTTGTTCTTTCTAATTGTTCTGATTTCTCCTTTCGATGCTTCTCTTCATGAACACATACCAAGCTCTCCAATCCACAGGGACATTTATATTTTCTAATACATAATTCTTCCTGTATGACAACCTAATAGAAGCTGTAGTCTTGGGTTCAATAATGGGATGCATCAAAAATGACAATGGGAATGTGAACACACATACTTGGCAGCTGCCCTGAGTTCCATAGTGTTTCTTATCCTTCCCCTCCCATCTTCAAATGTTGTCTTATTTCCTACTGTTAAAGTGCCATTTTTAGTTGAGAAGTCAGGGAAACATCTCCGGAGAACTGTAAAAATAAAATGGTGGTAATCACTCTTCTACTCTTTCCTACATGATATCTTCCCATTGTTAAGCTTTTAGTTACTTAAAACTAAGTTCTTGTTAGACAGTGTATTCTATGCTTGGTATAAATAATTGTCCATCATCTGACGATCAGAAAATTGTCTGTTCTAAGACTGACATAGAAAGCAAATATGATGACAATCTAAAGTTACATTCTAAACTTGATTATTCTATACATGGTACATTCATAAAGTAAGAAACACAGCACAGGTGATAAAAGAATACTGATAGTATATTTCTCATGGTAAACACATTTTTTAAAAGGCTTCTTTTACTCGTATGACTGGATGAGTTTAGCTTTGTTATTTAAAAAAATCTTAGGCACTTCTTGAGTGAATCCTTAAAAATTAGACATTAGTGAATAATTTCTTGGGAAATAAAAAACAGCTTAAACTTTTGGTTCTACTAAGACCACAAAACTTTTATTTGTAAAGCCTCTATAGTTTGTCTTCCTTCTACCTTTCTCACTTACATGGTTTTTTTAGAGTATGGAAATGGAAATACTCTAGCTATTAAAAATGTCCCCTACTTTGTAGACAGCACAGTTTCTGAGAAGAGTTAACTCACTGTTCAACCTTCTATTTTGATTAAATAGAATCCTTAACCTTTTACAAATCTACATTACTAAAAATATTTTAAGCCCCAATTTTAAATAAAATGAGAAAAGAAATCAGAAATAGATCATTTTTATATTTTTTCTTACAGGAAGCATTTTGGTTCATAAGCCTGGCTGGGAGCTTCCTGGGTATAAATCTAAAATGAGCCCCCAGACGTGGAGGGCAAGGAGACACTGAAGAAAAAGGTAGATCACTCCAGACTGGAAGATGGCAGGTTTAACAAGCAAGGGGGGTTTGTTTTGGGCAGCTGTAAGATTAGTAGATAGTTGTACCCACTTGCCAAATATATATATAAATATAACACCTATAAATATATAACATATTTTATACACTGCCAGATAAGAACCAGAGGAGCCACCTCTATGCTAGTGAAACTGCCTGCTGACTCCTTAGGGCTCAGTTGAAAAGAAGAGACTGTCATGGCCGCCAAGGGTAGAATGCTGGGGAAGGACATCAAAAAGATGTGACCTTTGCTTTGCACCACCGGCTGCACCCGGGGAATTGGAGTTTCCTCATTCTGTCTCTGTGCTTGAAGCATGCTCTCTGCATGCCTTTTCCAAGCTTGAAGCTGCCCCAGGACACAACCTTGAGTTAGAAATATGTTGATGAGAGGATCTGGAGTGGGTATGTGACTAAACCCTGTTAAGACTTTCTGTGACTGTGACTGACCTCAGTGAATGTCTATAAGTACACTCTTACATTTTGGTGTGTGGGAGCAAAAAACTCATTTTGAGGTTGTCCAAGAGAAGCCTGCTAAGGTCCCTTGCTTATTAAACCTAAATTTTCTTCAGTCTCTCTCTGTCCTCTGTGCATAGGAGCTGGTTTCAGATTTCACTTGGGAACTTTCCCAGGAGGTGGTGACCCAAAAAAGCATCACAGATTTGCAAGGGTTCATATAGAGTTTAGACCTGAACATATTAAAGCAGTTGATGCAAGAAAGGAAGAAATATGTGTTTATAAAGCCTTTCCTGACTTTCTTGGCTGAAAGCGATCTCTTGACTACCTACTTCCATCTTCTGTAGCACTTTCACTAACCTCTCTTTCTTTCCCCTTCCCATTCCCTGGCATACTTGACATTGTGGTTTCTACCAACTGTTTTTACTCCCTCTTAACCCAGTCATATTTCTGTTCCCCAGCACTGCATGGAAATTATCTTCCCCGTGATCCCAAAGACTTCCTAATTGCCAAACCTGACCATAGTTTTTATTCTTCATCCTATGTGGAACTCAGTTAAGTATTTGCTGTTGAATGAGTTAACTTTCCTGAATTTTTGACATGGTAGACAACCCATGTCTTTCAGAACTCGCCTTCCTTGCCCAGATTCTTGCCCAATTCTCTTCTGCCCTCTTTCGGCCTTTTTGTACACTCTTTTCCTCTCCACTGCTTAAATGTGACTGTTCCCACCTACAGCGTCCCCCAGGTTTGCCCTAAATATTATTTCCAGGCCATAACTCATCTAATCTGTTAGCTTCAATTACTAAATATGCTCATTATATATTTGGAAAATAGAGAAAATATGAAGGAAGATACAAAACTATACTAGTTCTAGCACCCATGATAAACTAAATTTTGGTGAATTTCCTTTCAGTCTTTCTCCGACAAGAAATTTTTCTTCTTGAGTTATAACCATACATTACTTACAGTTCTTTCCCTTGCTTTATATTTTCTTTTACTATTACTCATTTCCTTATACAAACCCTTTAATGAGTAAATTTTATTAGCTGCATACTATTCTATTAAGTAATTATACTTAATCCCATACTAAGGGGAATCCACATTGATTGCAATGTACACCTTAATGTCTCCTTCACTGGCCTGTGAGGGACTAAGCTTTTTCCACTTCTGTATCACCAACATACATTTTATATTGTGAGATTTAACCAAACAGCACTTGTAAGGGCAGGGACTATGCCTTATACTTTTATACCTATTATATCTCCAGTGACTAATGAGTCATTTTTACCTTTTTGCATACAAATCTGTAATACTACTCCTGCCTACAGACACTTGCTGCCTAGGGCTTCCTGGTAAAATGCAACTGCCTGCAAAGCCTATGTCTTTGCTTGAGTCTTTAATGACCCAGAGGAGAGTGACGGGGGTCTATAAGACACTGTGTTTGGTGGTAGCTACTTCAGTTTTTGCCCAACTCTCTACTCAAACCTCATGAATGAATATTTACTTTCTTCCATTTTAAAAGAAATACATACTCAAAAACTGTACTTGAACAATCATTAAAATAAAAAAAAAAGAAATACATACTCACTGAAAAATGGAGAAGTAAAAAAAGAAGAAAGAAAAGAGAAAATACCCAGTGTTTTGCCATCTCCAAAACAACCACTTAATATTTGGGCATATTTCTTTCCAATCTTTTTCTTTGAATATTTTTTAAGAGTTTATTTATTCACTTTTAGAGAGAGGGGAAAGAAAGGAGGAAGAGAGAAAGAGAAACATCAATGTGTGGTTGTCTTCTGTACACCCCTAACCAGGGACCTGGCCCACAACCCAGGCATGTGCTTTGACTGGGAATCAAACTGGCGACTCTTTGGTTTACAGGCTGGCACTCAATCCACTGAGCCACACCAGGCAGGGCTGAATATTTTTTTCTTTATTTTAATTTACACATGCTCATCATTCTAATGCATGTAGAATTTTGCATTTTATTTAACATTGTAATATCATATTTATAGTCAATAATTCTAAAATATTTCATTTAATGAATATATCATAAATTATTTGAGCATTCTCTTGCTCTTGGGCATTATAGTATTTCCTTTTTCTTTCTTTTTTTTGAGGGGGTCCTATTGGATAAGATTGTGGTGAACATCTTTATGTAAAGTTTTTTCTCTATAGTTAGAATTATATCCATAAGAAGAAAAATGAGAGATTATTTCATTTTCTTCTAAACATAGTTAAATGAAGTTTATAAGTTTTAAAGATATAAAATATTGATTCTTTAAGGGACATATAAATATTTTAAATTTCAAATTTTAAATATTTGAAATAAAGACAAGTATATATGTTCTACCCTTACTCCCTAAACAATTTTTGAACAAACATTTTGTCTGAATTCTGGGGTCGGTGTATAAGAGTATGTCTTTGTATGCACTTATGTAAGTTCATAGAGCACCAAATAATCAATCTGATTGGGCTTTCAAAAATCAATTTTGTTTTTTTAATGTATATTTATGCAGCAAAACCCCCAAATGCACATAAGTCCAGTGGAAGTATCCCTGGCTAGTGTCAGGACATTGGGCTTTAGCTTTGGCTTCCTTCCTAATTAACTCTGTGATCTTGGGCCAGTCATAGCACGATTCTTGGCCTCAGTTTCATCCATGGTGAAATGAGGAAATTAAATTCAATAACTCCACAGATTCTTTGTTTCTAAGGTAAAATAATAATCACTTACAAGGTTTGCTTGGGAAAATTGCTGTTGGACAATCATCATCCATTACTATTTGTGAGAGAGACTGAAATGGAAGGAAGAGTACATTAGCATTTCAAAGGCTATCTGATGACAACATTTACATCCTCAATATAGAAATTTTGTCCTTTAAAAATTCAGTTGGATAATAATGTCATTATTCAAATTACCCCCCTAAGAAAACTAACTGTAAGATTCTCTCACCCATATACAAATGGTCTTAAATATTGTAAGTGCAATTAAGTGAGATCAACAATAATAAAACCAGACCCTCTGAAACCAAGGCACGCCTTTGAAAGTGTGTATTTTTATCTTAGTCACATCCTGAGTCTCTAATCCTTAAATTTTCTTCTGGAAAATCAGCTCTTCTCTAATTTGGAAGCCATTAGTACTAATTTATATAATGAAGCTTTAGAATTCCCTTATAAATCTTAAACCTAGGTAGAGTTTGGGGATTTTTAAAAATAAATAATTATGAACTGGAGTTGGAAGTAAAATTATACTTGTTACTACATAGCCATTACACTTCGTCACTGCATTAATGAAATGGTAGCTGAAAATGACATTAGCTTTTAACTCTTCTTTTAACTGAATTTATTGGGGTGACATTGTTTAACAAAATTATGTAGGTTTCAGGTGCACAATTCTATAATACATCATCTGTATATTGTATTGTGTGTTCACCACCCCAAGCCAAGTCTCCCTCCATCACATTTATTCCCCCTTTACCCTTTGTCTCTTACCTCCCCCAACCCACATTTCCCTCTGGTAATCACCATACTGTTTTCTGTGTAAGCTCTTAGCTCTTGACAGCAAAAACATGCATCCAAGTAGAAAATTGTTGATGTCATGGAAGAGTTGAAGCTAATTAACTAGACTTAATCATCTTGCATAACCCCCCAAGTCTACAAAATAATATACTGAAAATTGTATGTGTGTTTTTGTATGTATATGTGCATTTGTGTACATTTTAACAGAATGGTGTATTTAGTAATCATTTCCTACATTTGGGAGCTTTTTCCAGTTACAAATGTTCATGCTACACTTCAGATTAAAATGAAAATTAATTTTTTTCTAGATTTAGAAACTTAAGCACACATACCTTTGCAGGCTTAGTAATAGGGGACTTGCAGAACTGGCTATAATATGTCCAAGAGTTTTTGTTTATTTTGTATGGAAATTGCATTTCCACATAAGTTAAAAATTTTTCTGGGCACTTGGAGACACAGATCTGTGAAGGAAAGGAACACAAAGGTAGGAAATGAGTTGAACAAACCAAGGAATTATCTGTAAGATTAGCCTTCTAAATCATCCACCATGATAAAGAGCAAACACCATTTTCCATCTAAGACACCAAATCAACTTTCTAATATTATTGTAAAAAATGAAATTTCATATACTGGTTATCAGTCTCTACTCCTTGCCCTTTGATATTGATGTTCTGTTAAAACAATAAGATGTTATACAATGATAGACTTACACATATTTTTAACTTCTGATTTTCAGATAATTGCAGGTCTACATGCAGCTGTGAGAAATAACAGATTTCACATACCTTTCACCCAGTTTTGCCCAACAGTAATAGTTTACATAAATATAGTACAATACCTCCACCAGGAAATTGATTATGTTACAATTCATTAAGTTTATTCAGATTTCACTATTTTGCCTGTGAGTGTATATATTTTCAGGGTTAGAATCTTGCTTCCTTTCCTATATTTGAATAAAATGGTGATTTAAAAAGTTCCAAATATTAATAATTTATGTAGGCCATTAATAACTATCAGTTCCA
This sequence comes from Tonatia bakeri, assembly GCA_004024845.1. Lineage (NCBI taxonomy): Eukaryota > Metazoa > Chordata > Mammalia > Chiroptera > Phyllostomidae > Tonatia > Tonatia bakeri. The sequence goes on from PVIA01004655.1 coordinate 128,380, forward strand.
CTGAATTCTCAACAATTCTCAAAACATAATTGGGGTTTTATTACCATAAGAAACTAACAAAATGAGGGCCATCGGTGGCAATCAATCATTATTATAGTCTTTTAGCAACACCAGTAAAATGTGAGCAGAGAGGTCACCAATGCAATTACTTTGCATTAACGAACTTTAGAGACCTATTAATGCCAAACCAGATCCCTTTGCTAGCCCACAGAGCCATTGTGGAGTGACTGAAATCCAATTAGTAACTCCACAGAGAGAAAGCAGATTCAGAAAAGATGTATTCAATGGGTTTTGCTTTTGTTTGAAAAAAAATCGTACTAAGTCATGAGTTGCAGTCAATTCTTGTACATTCACTCCTCCACCTTTAGTGCCTCCTTGTGAAAGTGCTCTCCACTCTAACTTGCTCCATCTCCCAACTGTACAGTTTGCTAAAGATTCTTACTGGCCAGATTCTAGCTCAACTTCCATTGGCAGTTAGGTAGAAACACTGCCGCTGAGCTCACGTCTCATTTCCACCTTTGGGTCACGTTTCTGCTGTACCCAAGAACATTTGGTGTCAACCTCAAAACTAAGGCAGGCGGTGGGTAACTAAATGAATTCCTTTGACAGTTTACTAACTGACTCTGAAAGGTAACTAAACCAGTTCCCCTACTGGATACATTTAAACAGATTTGCAAAAATAAATACTGAAAACACTGATGTTTCTCAGGCTTTAAAGATGGTAGGAACTACTCAGTTGGAACCATGTTGATTCTATATTTAAAAATACATACACACACAATGTTTACTCTACATATAAAAACCCTGTGTATACAACACATACAATAATTAAAATGGTATACAAGTTAGAAGTGGTTTGTTCAAGAGAAGGACATCAAATTTCATTCCAGACCCAAAATGAGCTGTTAAAATACAACATAGCAACTGCTCTTTTCTCTCTCCTATCAGCCGAATTTGTTCACTTCAAATAGGATGCTGATTAGTAGCAATCAACATATGATTAACCAAAAATGAAGGCCACATTGAGGTTGGGCATCCTAATTGATCACACTCTGTCCTGTAAATGTGTGTGACATGTGTCTGGACCATCTGACAATTAACAAAAAACACAATACACAAAAATATGGCTTGGATTAAGTAGATAAAACTATTGCCTGGCAAACTAAAAGTAAGTCTGCATCACTGGCAACTAAAATATATTCTGACTCAATTCTGATTCTTTGAGTAACCACAAAGGGGCACTTGATGTAGTTTTTCATCAGTATTTTTATCACATTTTCAATTCATATAGGTTTAACATTCTAGTACAAAATAGAATTTGGTGAGTGGAAGTGAGAGTTACATTGAAGGTTAGAACACTACATTTGTTATAAAGAAAGAATGATCTAGTAAATAATTTATGAAACAACAAAAAAGCATAATGTACAAGGATTTATTTCGTTGTTTCATAGTGGGGTTTCATGGTAGATTTGTATGATACAGCAGAAAAATTCTAAGACTGGGAGTAAGAAGATATTCCTTCCTTCCTTTCTTGCTTCAGCAAACATTTGCCCATCACCTATTCTGAGCCTGTTCTAGTGACTGGGGATAGAACAGTGAAAAAAAGAACACAGATACAAATCTTTGCCCTCAGGCAGTTTACCTTCTAGTAAGGGGAGACAGGTAATAACAAATAAATAAAATTGTTTGTTATAAGATGGTAATAAATGCTATGAAAAAATAAAACTAGAAAGGAGGTTGGAAGACAATAGCTGTGTGTTCCAATTTTAAATAGGTAGCCAAAGAAGGCCTCACTAAACTGGTAAGATCTAAAGAAAGACTTGAAGAAGACTAGTGATTAAGCCATAGTCATTGAAGAAAGACTACTGCAGGCAGGGAGAACAGCAAAATCTGTGGCTCTGAGGTAGGAGCTGTCCTGGGTCCTCTGAAGACAATAATGGCCAGCAGGATCCAAGTGCAGTGACCAGAAGGAGAGTAACAGCCCATGTGGTCAGAGAGTCTGGCAGCCAGTGAATGATCGTGTAGGTCATTGTTAGAACTTTGGCTTTTAATCTGAGCAACTTGGGAAGCTACAGGGTGGCGATCAGCAAAGGAGAGATATAGTGACATATTTAACAGGATCACACTGGCTGCAGGGTGGAAAAAAGACTGTAAGGGGTTGGAGCGTGGGGGCCAACGACAGAGGTAGAGAGACCAGCCAAGAGGTCACTGAACTAATCTTGAAAAATAATTATGGTTCCTTGAAAAAAAGATGAGGTAGTGAAAAGTAGTTTGGTCCAGGTAAAGGGGTGTCCAACCTGTGGCTGCAGGCTGCATGGGGCCCAGGATGGCTGTGAATGTGACCTGACACAAAATTGTACTTAAAACCTTTTTTTTCTCATTAGTTTTCATTAGTATTTGTGTATTTAATGTGTGGCACAAGACAACTCCTTCTTCCAGTTTGGCCCAGAGACGTCATAGGATTGGACACACCTCACAGGGCATGTTTTCAATGGAGACCAGAGGAATTGGCTAGCAGCTCAAAGATGAGCGTGAAAGAAAAAGGAACCAAAAGTCATTCCATGGTATTGGGAGTTGTTCTTAATTGAAATAGGGAAGACTATTGGGTTAGGGAAACAATTTTAAGAATAAAGTCAAAGATTAGGAATTGAGTTTTGGACATCTTAATTTGAGATGCCAACTAAATGTTTAGGTGTAGACATTGCTCAGGTGGTTGTATTTAAAGATCTCTAGATCAGGGAGCAGACTTATTTGGAGATATAAATTAGGGAAGGCAGCATATAGTTGGTGTTAAAACCACAGACTAGGTCAGATCACCAAAAGAGCAAATGTAGATTTCAAAGAGGATGAGTTTGGTGGAGGAAAGAATGTCACTGCTTAGAAGATGTTGGAAAGATGATGAGAAACCAGCAAAGGAGACTAAGAGAGAGTGACCAGAGAGTTGGGAGGAAACATAAAAGAATGCTGTGCACTGGAAACCAAGTGAACAAAGTATTTTAAGGCGGAGGGATTGGTTAAACAATGCTGTCGAATCAAGTGAATGGGAACTGAGAATTGACCACTGGTTTAATAATATGGAGGCCAATGGTTTCCTCTGGAGGAAATTGGAGTAGCAGCAAAAGCCTGAATGGGAATGAGAAGGATTTAGACATATTTTGACAAGTCTTTTGGGGAGAAAAAGGAGGCACAAAGATAAAGAGCAGTAGCTGGAGAAAGATGTGGGATCAAGGAGATAATTTTTAAGATGGGAGAAATAAGAGCATGTTTGTATACTGATGGGAATGATTTAGTAGAGAAGGAAATTGGTAACAAAAAGAAAAAATTGGTAATAAAAAGGAAATTTCTGGAGTGGTGTGCTTGAGTGTGTAAGAAAAAATAATTTCTAAGGCACAAGTGGATGTCAGTGTGGGAGCTTTCAAAAGTCATCTTCTGAATGTTGATATTTTCTCAGTGAGAAGGGAGGCAGTCAGAATCTGCCATGAATACTGGCAGGGTCTTGGAGGTTTGAAGTGAAAGGAAAAGGTGTGAAATTGTTTTCTAAGGCAGTAGGCTAGCAAATGGACAAGGGGTCCTCCTTGAGGATGCCTTCGAGGTCAGTGGTCCTGAATTTAAAGGACTGTTGTATATATTTTCTACAAGAAAACATAGCTGCCTGAGTTCAGGCATGGAATAGGCAGAGAGCTGCATTTAGCCAGGGATGAGGTTTTTCCAGGGAAATACAACTAAGTGAGGGGGACCAAAAAATTGAGGATTTACACAGGGAGTGATTTTAAAGAGGGGACATGGAGTAAGGTAAAGAGAGAGATGAAAGCCTGCAGGAACTGAGAAACACTGTGAAGGGGTTAGGATCAGAGTTTGTAGGTCCTGGTGAGGTAGAAGAATCATTGGAATGTTATAGAGGCACTGACATGATGAGACAGTGGGATGTTTGAAATAGAGATTACAAAGGGTGGTAACTTTTGGTACTGACAAGATCAAGGATTTGACCTTGGCAATGAGTGGCTCTAGGAGAAAACAGGGTCTGTGGTAAAGGTGGTGGTCGCAGAACTAAGATGTCAATATCCCAAGTTGGTTTTAGTCTCAGCAGGAAATAAGATATCAAAAACCTTTGAAGGAGATGAAGAAGAGAGAGAAAGAAAAGAGAGGGAGGGAAGAAGGGAGGGAGGGAAAAAGGAACAAAAAAAGAAATAGAGGAAGAGAGGAAGGGAGGGAGGGGGAGAGAGAGAGAGAGAAAGAGAGAGAGAGAAAGAGAAAGAGAAAGAAAGAAAGAAAGAAAGAAAGAAAGAAAGAAAGAAAGAAAGAAAGA